>JAOVYX010015272.1:0-28545 GCA_035668315.1 Drosera spatulata
GAGAAACAAAAGATTGCCATGAGCTATGGGGATCAATTCCACATATATTGTTGTAGTTGCATCGATTCCACATTTTTTTGTCAGATAATTTATTCTTTTGCTTTAACAACACCAATATGATTTCCTTTCTAGCTATAAATGATCCTTTTCCTTTCTGCATTGTTTGTCTACAGTTGTTGAGTTCTACCAGAATTTAGGCTTTGAACCGGACCCCGATGGCATCAAAGGAATGTTTTGGCACCCAAGCTATTAACTCTTTCAACTTTCTCTCCTGCAGAATTTTGCGAGCATACTTACTGATGATCATCGTTTATGCATGTGTCAATCCACGATATATGTGCTACAGATGGTTGTATAATAACCTTGCATGAATTCTTGGTTGCGTCGTGTGTGTATCCATGCTTACTTTAGATGGTGATGGTGATCCGTTTGGTCGACAAACGACTATGTGTATAGCAGCTCTAAACTTGGTGAAAGATTACCAGTTCGTGTAGGACTTCTATCGAGCGCACTGACACCTAGTTTGTAATCATGCTTGTGATTTCTTGGAAAAGGAAAAAAAAAAAAAAAAAGAAGGGAGAAATGAGAAATTATTCAAGGCCAGTTCGCTATCATTTTTTATTTTTTTTTGGTTTTTTGTTTTGGTTTCATTGGTTGATACAATGTATCATTTTTGTTTTTTAAATGGATGAAACCGAGAGAAAATCAGAAATTTGCGTTTTTTGTTTCATTCAATATTCAAGATCTTTATACAAAATCATTTTATTTTGAGATAATCATCATTTGGTGTCAAATAAAGATTTACATTATCATTTGATGTTACCGAGCTTTTGAATTTACCCATCAGTCAAGTATTTTTTAAAAATCCAAACTTGTCCTTGTGTTCTAAAACGAAATACAATCCTTATCAATCAATTACAAGCATCAATTTAAAAGGAAACAAAAAATAATACAAAAAGGAAACAAAATTATTCAAAATGGTAATCTCTAATCTAACTCAATATTGTCATTGTCATCATCGTTTATCTTTGTTTTTCGTCGTTGCTGTTATAGTTGAGGAGTAAACAGTGCGAGAACACAGTAAACCCTATCGTTCGTCTCTGTTGTCCGTCATCGCCATCATTGTTATGGAGCGAAGAATGCGTTATGCAGAGAACATAGCGCGCCTCATCGTCATCATTATTGTGGTTCAAATAGTGCGTCATACAAAATACACAGTGCGTCCCATTATTGGGTCTCTGTTGTCCATTGTGACCATCGTTGTTGAGGAGCAAACAGTGCCTCATGCCTAGATCTAACACAGTGCACCCCAAAAACAGTGCGTCTCAATATTATTCCTTTCCATTGTCTGTTGTCATCACCATAATTGAGGAGCAAACAATGCGCCACGCAAAGAACACAGTGCAATGTCGAGCTCTAAGTAAAACACCAAAACCACGGGCACAAACCTTTTCACTATATTGGAACTAAATGGACCATGACTCAGAAAACCAAATTTCCCTACACCCTAAACCCCCAATACCGAGTTCAAGTACTACAATGCCGCCACCACCAGGACGCCGCCAGCCAGCAGCCTCGACTCCTCCTCTAGCCGCCGTCGTCGTTGCCCGACACCGCTGCCTCCAGGACGCCACCGCCGTGCCACTTGCCTGCAGCTGCCGCAGCCACCGCCTACAGTCATCGCCTCTACAGCCATAGCCCCCGACGCCACCAGCAGCTCCAGCAGCTACCACCAGCCAAGCCTCCCTGCCGCCAGCGTCGTTGCCTTGCCCAGCAGACCGCCACCAGTCTGCCGCTAACCAGCCACCGCCACATGCACCAATCCACCATTTTAGGTAACCCAACCCCCTCTTAACTCCCTTGGTCGTGATCTGAGACTGTTTGTGACACTTGAATGTGAGATGTGTGTGGAATGGATTGATAATGTGATTTGCCGGAGTCTGGGATTATGCTGAGACGATGATCCGCAGGTTGCGGTGAGTTTGGGAGATGAGGATGATGTATGGGATGACCGTTTGCTTTGACAATCACTATTAGCGTAGCAATTAAACGATAATTCGATACGAATTGAATTTAAATGTAACGTGTATATATATAATAATGAATCGTCGATGAATACGCGAACATAAATTATTGGATAAGCTTAATAGAGACGCTAAGTAGAATGGAGAAACAAATGAATAAAAAGGGGACGAACAAAGTAATGCGTTCTAACGATTTCGATAATCGTGAAATGAATAAATCATCCGAGTTATCATTTGAGAATCTACCAAATGACAAGTTGATAAATCGATGAAATAGTATACGTTGTAACTAATTAAAAATGTTGAGCCTCGTGTGAAGATGATATCGGGACGAAGAAGAGTTTCGCTTTCCCTTATATGGATTTAGTATCATCATCGAGGCACTGGGCACTGATTTGCAGGGACTCCAAGGTTACGCAGGGATATGGGCTCACCCTGACGACTTAGATGGTGAACCATGCTTGCAGGTATGCCACTAGGGGTTGCTGGGTAAATGTTTGCAGGGACCCGGGGTTATGGCAGAACTTAGCCCCCGTGACAACACGGGTGCTGGACAGTTGCTTGCAGGGAGCCAATCGACGATGGGTTGATGTGTAAGGGGAAAGATTAGCTTTCCATTAAGTGGATATGATGATGTCGTCGAAGCACTGGGCACTAGTTTGCAGGGACTCGAAAGTTGCACAGGGACATGGGCTCACCCTGGCGACTTAGATGCCGGACAGTGCTTGCAAGTATGCCACTACATGTTGTTGGGCAAATGTTTGCAGGGACTCCGGGTTGCGGCAAGACTTAGCCCCCTTGCCAACACCGGTGTTGGACAGTTTCTTGCAGGGAGCCAATCGACGACGCGTTGATGTGGTCTCATGTTGGAAGTGAAAGGAATCTCCACTGGTTAAGTATCATACATATTTGATTCGAGCATATTTGTTGACCTAATCTTCTGGTGGTCGAAAGTGGAATAATAAATTCAAAAGCGTGAAAAAATGGATAAAATATTTAAACGTAAAAGGGACCGAAAGGAGAAAACTGTGACAGTGATGATAATGGGGTTTTCATATACTGTCAAGCGACAGCTACACATGTGCTAGGGTCTTAGCATGTGCAGTCATGTTGTTGGCAGTACCCGATATCTAGTGAGCGATTCTTTGCTCACGGGTTTTCCTTCTGTTTTTGGTTTTGTTTCCTCTATTATTAGGTACTGATGGAGATGGGGAGGTTTCAGAGTAGACGTGAGCTAAGGATGGATCTCTCCTGTTATCGTAATAAGGATCTCGTTTTATAATATTTGGACCTTAAGGTCAAACAATAGGGAACTGTAATAAAGGACTTCTCGTACCTTCTACTGTTCGAATGTAGCTCTGGACTATTGTATGATAACTGTGTCTGGATTGTGCTATTTTGTGGTTGTGTTATGCAACATGGAGACTGAGATATGTAATTATATCAGTTGATGCTTCTTTTTCATTCTTGTCAGTAGACCCTATACAAAATATTGCCTTATTATGGATATCTGTCTGTAACGACAGTGACGTCACGTGCTTATAAATTATAAAAATGTCGTGGCGTTACAGATACCTCCTATATTGCACAATAATCATAGCCCTATCTTATTTGTTGCTTGGATTAGGCCACGTTTGGTAAAAATATAAGCCGGTCAACCTTGCTTTTTTTCAGCCCAAACGTGGAGGTTAGTGTTTGGTGGAGTCCATCTGGGCTTCTTTTAAGCCCAAAAACGCAACCAATGAAAAGCCACAGCAACTAACTTTTCACCAACTGAGGAAATTCTTCCCAGCCTTTGACCAACAGCATGGACTAGCTATATGTAAATTTAATTCTTTTTTTCCCTAATTAACAATGCCAACCATAATTGAATCATATATGTGCTTTTCTCATTAAATTGCAATTGATGTAGTTCTACATCTTGAAATTAAAAATTAATTTTTTTACGTTTAAAAAAAACTACTAATTGTGAATTTTAACTTAACTATTTAACATGGGTAATAATAAAAAATCAGCGTTGACTGTATAAATTTATCTAGCCAACAAATGAGGGTCGTTCATATCCACGATGGACGATCCGATTAAAACAAGATTTTCTACATCCGTTGAAAATTATTACTGATATCAGCTAAAAATATTAATAGAAGGAGAAAGTTTCAAATGTAAGAATTTTTTCTCTTAAAATTCAAAAATTATACATCCATTAAAAATTTTTATGTATGTTGAATTCAAAATTTTTCTTCCTTTATAATTTTTAGAATTCAAAAAATTCTTCATCCATTAAAAATATTAACGGATATTGAATATATCCGTTGAAATTATTAACGGATATGACAAAAAAATTTCGAATCGCACCGTTGATTTGCCACGTGTATGGATGAATATGGATGGGCTCCAAACAAGATGCTAGCCTACGTTGGCTTTTTGTCATTGCCCATTTAACATATTTAGGCATCTTAATGTCCATGATGCTCATTTGATACTGTTTTATAGTCAAACAACACATCATTTTACATACCATTCAAAGAGACTTTAAGTCATTTTTTTACCAAACACCTGCTGCTTATTTAAAAATCACAAATATTTTTTGACTTTCAGTCATAAACACTCAAAGTCACTTTTTTCCATTTTACCAAACGGGCCCTTAATCTGAACCAAGAGTAAAATATCATCATCTTGATTTTCCCTAGAAAACAAGATCAATGTCCCAATCATGTACTATTTGTTTTGGCAAAATTGAAATTACAAGATAGATAGAATCCTACAGAAAGTGTAAGTAACTGTACTACAGATACATAAGTAAACGTGTAAATAACCATACTGAACATATTATAGACCCAAATGAACTTGTGAATAGTCATACTGAATGTATAGATAACAGAACAGGATGAATAAATAAAACAAATTGGAGCAACAACCCTATTAATTGGATAGATGAAAATACTAATTGTGCATTGCAAACTGCAAAACAGCCTAATGAAATGTAGATAACCTTAATATGCCAAATAACCCAATTGACTATCTCATTAACCGGACTGATTGTGTAAATAAAACTACTCGATACAAAATTTAAGGTTCAATTTCTTTCAACGTAAATAACCAAGTGGTGTGATCAAACCTTTCCCTCAACCACGTGGCTACAAGTTCAATACTCGCCAAGGACGTCAGGACAGTAGGAAAAAATCTCTATACATTACATTTAGAGTAAGAGTGTAAGAATGCACACATCACGCTCTACCCAGACAATGCATGTGAAAAAATTATCTTGGTTGTTATCTTTGCATTAGATTCTATAATGAAGCACGTCTCAAACAAACATCCTTCCATATCGAAAACACCAAGAGCAATTTGAAGTCCTGTTTTGGAATAATTTGACCTCAATAGGGTTGCCAATAGCTTTGCTTTATCCCAACCCTAGACAACAACAAGAATCGTCTCTCCTCCACTGAAAGCTCAAACCTTAAAACACATTGAAAAATTGAACCATAGAAAAAGGATACGATGGAGCCCATGCCTCGGATAAGCATGTGATCAAACAAGTCAAACTGGTGAAATTTTTTTCTGCACATAACACACCATAATCTTTCCCTCAGCCATGTGGCTACAAGTTCAATTTTCTGTAATTGTATTTGTATTACATTGGGGATAAGATTGAGTGCATCTCGTTCTAGCTAAACTCTTCATTTCACGAAATTACCTAGGTGGTTGTATTTGCCTTTGTTTTTATGACGAAACACAACTCAAATAAACATCTAAACATAAGACAACACCGTGAGCCATTGGGAGTCCTGTTTTGGTATTATTCTCTAATTTGAGTTCTTTAAGGTTGCCCATAACTGTGCTTCATTGCAACCATATACACCAACAAGTATTGTCTCTTCCCCACATGAAAACTGAAATGTTAAGCACCTTGAACCAAAGAAAGAGGATATGATCGAACCCCTGCCTCAACAAGAATGTGATCAAACACATCCAACTTCTGAATTTTCCAGTGTAAAACCAATTTCTAACTGGACATCAAACCCTAGGATTGAAAGAGTGTTGCCTCATTCCAAGCCGGAACAACAAAATAGCATCTAATTTCGCATGCTAGAAAAAGGAGATGGTATGATTAACCACCACCCCATGCACCAAAAAAATCAACTCCATCAACTTGACCTTGACATCGCAAAATTACGGTTCCGTAGACCACAGTGCGCACACATCCAGTCAAAACCCTAGCCACCAAAACAATCTCGAAAAAAACCCACCCCACTTCCCCCAATTTTCACAAAACCCTAGAAATTATAACTCACACATCAATCCTCAAATTCGATCCGAACCCACAACCCCCAATCAAAACAGAATCCAATAAAACCAGTAACAGCAGAAGCAATTGCCACAACAACAACAACAACAAGTTTCGAAAATTAACATGATCGATTGATCGTTCGAATGAATCACCTGGGAGATGATTGGAGCTGTGCCCACCGAAATCGAGCATGCAAACAAAGGGAAAATACGAAAAAGGGTTTTGGAATTGGAAGGGGAAGAGGTGAAAGATATCGAATCTGTGGATTGACGTCACTGGTGACGATCGTGTCGCCGAGGAGTGCAACTTCGGCGTGAGAAGAGAGGAGAGGAGACTCGGGAGACGACCGTTCCCTTCCTTCGGTACTTGTGGAGAAAACTGGAACTAATCTTTTCTAGTCGTGGGTGAATTGAGTTAACGGGCAAAGGGATTCATGCGGTCCCGATAAATTCAATAAATTTATCGATATAAAATTTTTTATGTATATATATTGATTTTTTATAAAATTTAATAAAAAAATATTTTTCTGATGATAATGCGTGTCCTGTAATTAAATTTAATTAATTTTATATTTTAGATAAAAAAAATTAAAATATAATAATATTATGATTATTATGGAATATCCAAAAATTACGAAAAAGAGAGAATAGTAATCCTTCTGGCTGAGTACAAAATACAAATTCAGCATTACTTTCTAGGTTTTTACTCAACACGAAAATTTATCTATATGTTAAATTTAGTAAGTATTTTATTTATTTTATATTATTTTAATGTTTTTTATTTAGATCATCTCAAAATAGATACTATAACATTACCTAATTTGGCAATTGTTTAATACTTAAAAACATCACATCGCTATAATATACTTATCCCATTAACTTTTCTCTCAACTGCTAGAATAAACCTCACTATCAAGTATTATTTCTATATTAAAATCAACACAGATTTAACACACATAAAACTCTGTGCAAAAGTCAAACTATTTCATTTAATTTTGCGCTGCATGAGATAAAGAATCATAATATAAATAAATAGTATAGTATTAAATTAATTTATCGGTATATGTATCTAAGTTATACTCCTATAACGATTTTGAATTTATTGATCAACCCCGATTTAAACAATACATTATTAAACAAATAAAATTTGATTGTTTCTTACATATTTTAACATTATAGATATATTGATCTAGGACATAAATTAATGCATTGTACTCTTCATATTCATAACTTAAATATTTTATTTACTTTCAACTATTAATATCATTCGCTAATTTATCTACAAAAATATTTTATTTATAACATGAGTAAGATTATGTTTGTTTTTTATATGTAAGATTGCCAGGGAAAGAAATTGGGTATTGAGATAGATATGTGTTAGATATTAGATTAGATTAGTTTGATCATTTTTATTTTTTTATTGATAATGTCAAAGGGGTATTTTTGTTTTGATTTTAAAGTTAAGGTAGAATAATGGGTTAAGATGGAATAATAATGATTACATATATATTGGATTAGAATATTAGATAAGTTTTTTTCCTAATTTTTTTGTTAAAAAGTTTAAATTGTTTTTTTTTTCTTTTATCAGATGATTGTATTCGTAAACGATAAACTTCATAACCTTTGCAAAGTTTTGGCGTCTCACATCGCCTTTTGTCCTCATACACCTCGGCAGGTTGGTCAAATGGAACGGAAACATTGCCATGTCATTGAGACAGAAGTTGCTCTACTTGCCCATTCTAACTTTCCGACGAGATTCTGGGCAGATACTCTTCAAACCACGGTTTATCAATTCAACCACGTACCTTATCACTCCACCAGGATGACGAGTTCCTATGCTCTCCTACATCATAGAAGTCCTGCTTATGAAGCTATGTGGATCTTGGGTTGTTCCCTGTTCGTGTTATCCTCTATTGCGGCCATATGATTCTTATAAGCTTCAGCTTCGGAGTACTCGGTGCATAGTCATCGGGTATAGCCTTCATCATGCTGAATATCGCTGTTTTGATATGAGAACTGGCTGTGTAACTGTGTTACACATGTTTTTTTAGGAGGGTGTCTTCCCTTATGCATCTCATTTGCATAAAACCACTGTTCTTCAAGTTTCTCCGGGCAAGAGTGCAAATCAACATCCTTCTACACGTCTGACACTACAACATCAACTTTTTCAGCCTCAATATCAACAAACAGTTCCACTGATGCAACCACCCTGTCAAGCTTAGGACTACGAAGACATACAACGGATCCTAAATGAGGTAAAGAGAAATCCAAACCCTAAAACATATTGACGATGCTCAAGTTACACTGATAATGCCCAATTTGGAAAACAGGAAATGTTAAAGCTGAGAGCTCCTTCGTGCAACTACGCGCTGGAACTAAGTTACCAGCATAACAAAATCTCAGTTATAAGCTACGGAGGTCTTACATACCCAGGCTCCACAGGCTTTGCCAAGCTTCAGTTCGCGAAGAGCCATGACCACATCAAATCCTCTAATCAGGCTGTAGGCAAAATCTGGAAAAAGAGTCTGACATCCCTGACCTGTGAAATAGAACCTCAAGTCTTCAGATTCAAATAATGTACTCCAAAGAAACAGAATCATATTGTGAAATAAATCGCGGAAGTGGCACCACCAACCAATGGCGTTGGGTGGTTGTGGTGGTAAACAGTGCAATGCAAACGGAGGGCAAAGGATTACTTCTTTTGAGAAGCCCTACTCTAAATTTTTGGTTACTTATTTTATGACTCAATCACACGTTTTGGATTTTACTGTTTGAGCAGTCATATTGAACAACCCCCAACAAAACAATTTGCCCCGTAAATCATGTCAAGTTTCATTCCAACTACAATCAACGTGTTCAAAGAAAAAATGTTTAATCGAAATGAAATAGAACATATTGCAAACATAGAATTGCATCTTGTATCACCAAGGAGGAATCAAGTGAGCATTTTCAAACTATCTCAATCTCAAAGTTGAGATCATAGACTTCACCGCATAGGGTTTGATTTATATAAGAATGCTAGGCAGGTCAAACAAAACACATAGTCAAGTACAAGAAGATCATATCACCTCAAAAGTCAATGTCCGACACACCCATCAATGAGAAGCTTGAATCGCTTGATCCTAGTAACGGAATGTATTCCGATCCTCTTACATGCACACTGAAGCAAGCTGCAGTACAAAAACAACACATAGTTGGATTACTCAAGACATGCGATACCAATTGTGTCTAGACCTCCCCAATCTTAAATCTCCAACCAATCTTCATCCAGATTTAGCATGCTATCTTCAAAATAAAACTCGACAGCCCTCAAGAGCAATAGAACAATCGACATACTATTTTCTATTTTCATCACACTTTGCAGCATGGTTTCCATTTTTGATTTCATATCATGATTGTCATCCATATCTGGAACGACAAGCATCAGCTCTCTATGAATATCGCGTACAAAGCTGCATATCCTCTTAGCAAACTCAAGTTCACCATCTGATATTCGACCAATAGCCAATCTCATAAGCTCACCAGTCAAGTCAGCAAGCTACAAGGAAAAACAAACTTTTTTAGTACCCAAGGCAACAAATATCAAATAAACAACATAGCAAATACAACCATAACAAAAGCTAGAAGAGGACAAAAAACCACATTATTCTGGCGTACAGCGAAAATGGATACCAATACATCGAGATAGGCAAGAAGAAGGCAATGAGAATCTTATCTTTCCCTAAAAACTATAAATAACCACTACGTAACATAACATGTAAAGTTACTCAACATACGAGTGCATACAGTAAATATTGGACCTCATGCTTAGCCATAAAAAATTATACTTATACATGAGCCCATTTTGTACTATTAGACTTCAAACTTACCAACAAATCTAAAATAATTTTGCAACAAAAGTTACAGAAACAGTATCAAGTAGTTCGGAGATTACCCCCAAAAGGTAGTCAAGGATGTTTATCTGCATGGGCTCAACTGATGGATCACTGAGTGGCAACAGAGTAGCATTTAACTCATCGAGATTAAGAAGAGATCCAGTTCGGCAGAATTTACAGAAAGTTGCTGCTTCAATATATTCTTGCACCTAAAAAGGAGACCATAAATCGAGTTGAAGCTCTGCTCTAACAGACTATTGTGCACGAAAATGTCAAAGAGATCAAACCCCGGGGGAGTATGCTCGGCGCAGCTTCCAGAAGTCTGTTCCTTGTAGTTCTTTGACCAAGCGCGAAATATGTTGGCTTCTTACAGCTTCTAGATCCTTTTCAGCCTTGGCTAAAAC
This sequence comes from Drosera spatulata, assembly GCA_035668315.1. Lineage (NCBI taxonomy): Eukaryota > Viridiplantae > Streptophyta > Magnoliopsida > Caryophyllales > Droseraceae > Drosera > Drosera spatulata. The sequence goes on from JAOVYX010015272.1 coordinate 10,594, forward strand.
CTCCTCTTTGTTGTTTTTATCGATTCTGGCAATAGTTTTGAAATCGGAATCAAAAGCCTTGGAAGAAAATTATATTGATCAATACATACATAACGAAAAATCAAAAGTTGAAAGTAAAATCAAGGAAAAGACTAGGTTGCAAGAAGATAATTCACAAATGACAGCCCGATCTGTGAATTATTCATGTCATATAACCATTAGCTCAAGTTTTAATAAGCAAAGTAGCAAACACTGACCCTTACCTGTGCTGCAATATACATATATGTTGTGATTACCAATCGTACATCTTTAAGAATCTGAAAACTGATGCATCGAAAAAATATTATGTACCTCAAAAATACATCTTCAAGAAATAAGAATAAGCAAAATTAGAGATTGCACGTCGAACATATCATAGAACAGTGATGTATTATCTATGAACCTGAAAAATGACCTCAAGAAGTATCTAAGAAATGTAACTATGCAAGGATAGTGATTGCACTTTGAACACATCATAAAGGAGTGATGTTTTACCTATGAACATGAAAAATAACCTTTTTGCTATTCATTGTGATATCTCTACTAGCTTTCACCACTCTTTCTCGTTTGTCATTCTACAGGAAAATAGAAGAGAAATCAATTCAAACTGATTAAGACAACAAAAAAACCAAAACAAAAACAAAACATGAGCAAACTACGTGAAAAAAACTAAAAAGAAGGAATCCCTCTGTCGAAAGGATCTTCCTTACAACACTGCACGGCTCCAACAGTTGGCCATTGACATACAACAACTAGGATATGATCATAGCATTGTTTCCTCCCTATTATTTATTCTAGGAAGTTGTCGCAACAATTCAATGTTCAATGACAGAGATGAGGGTACACAATGAACCAAAAAACCCTTGATACTTCAATGAGCTGCACTACTATAGTCATCTACTAACTTGTCACAGGAATGTTGTTGCTCACAGGCACTAGATATCAGCAAGTTTATATGCTTCCACTGATGTGTACGCCTCCTTTAGACATAAAATAAGCTCTATCCCAAATGGTAAAGGTAAAAACAACACTACCTGAGTCCCCTACGACCAAATTAAAATTTTCATAGAGTTGAGTACTCAACATGATGCCAGACCAGGCATGAGATCACGGGTTTAACACTTGCAACCCAACATATGCAGCACTAGGTCAGATATGTGTCGAAACTCCACAGATCGTCCACGCCTTAAAACCTAACAAGAAATTTAAAGCTTGGAGGCGAATAGAGACACACAATAACTTGGGCCTTTTACCACAATATTAAGCATGTCCTAGAGTTGATTCCCCCATATAATATTGACACATATGTACCTTGAGGTCATAAATTTCAAATCTCACAACAGAACAGAATGTATATCGGTACATTAACCATGCTTGAAAGCCTAAAAGGTACATTTAAGCAACAAAGTTTTTCATATACAACGCTTTTAACACAAAATATCAATGTGTTATCCGTAACAAGTTTCGAGCTTTGCTAAAGTTCGTTCCTCAACACAGTATTGACTATCATGACAGACGTGGAGCGACAAGATTAGGTACAAAAGGCGTTTCCCATGCTTCGAACTCCAAAGATACAATTTCTTCTGGTAGAGTTGGTTTCTCGACTGGACAAACACATAATCACCTCAAACACACCTTTGTCAATGTGTTTTCCAGCTGATAGCAACCCAAACAGGACATAATCAGCTCCACTCCACAACAAACTTCAACACCCAAATTCATGATCGTTAAACAGCGGAAAAGAAACTCAGCTCACTCACTAGCTCGTTGAGGTACTCGGCGTAGTTGCCGAAAGCGTCTTTCAAAGCAGACGACGAACAATTGGTAGTACACATCGTTCTAGGCTTCTTCGCTGCGCTCTGCCAAGTGCGCTCTGCCACTACAAAAATAAAGGGAAAGTCGATGAAATGAGGGTTGGGAAAAATCTAGGGTTTGGTGAGTCGGAGAGGAATGAGGAGAGAGAAAGAGCTTACGGTGATGGAGACGAGAGGGGTTTGGTTTGGCGGCCATCAACGGGACAGAAAGAGAGCGAGCGAGAGTTTGGAACAAAGATTGGTACATCAGTGTAGTGTGGTCGGAATCAAATGCCTACAAATGGGAACGATCGACTTCGTTTATTGCTCCCTTTAAAAGTGCAAACGTTTTGATCGTGGACACGTGACCAGTTGGATTTTGGTAGACAGATGTTTTGTGTATATTTTTATTGAAAAAAAATGAATTTGTAGATAATCACATATAAATTTATGTACGAGTAATTTGTTGAATTATTTGATTAACGTGATTTTCAGTGATAATTTCTAATCTTTGATCTTGACTATATATATGGTTGACCAATGTCTCCTGCTCGTATTTCTGTTTGATATTTTCAACGCTTTTGTCTCCCAAACTATGAGATCTTGGAACAAGGGAAGTTGGGCAATGGCGTAGTCCATCCTGAGAAGTGAGAACTATTCGAATATGAGCACATAATATTTAATCGAAGGCAAATGAGTGGGACTTCTGGTCGCCCAAAAGGGTCTACTTAGTGGAGCTTGGAAGAGCGGCCACAATTACGCAGATAGACTGCGAGGTGACTGGCTTGTGTAAGGTGATGCTCGGCTGGTAGCGGTGGTGCCTGAATACCAATTAGCTGTGACAGTGTCATTGAGAGTTTCTGTATTGGTTTATTTGGCAACATTTCAATCACACAATCAGGGCAACAGGCTGAATGTATACTAGTCCGCCTTCAAAATCTGTTAAACAAAGCTGGATTTCAATTCAAGCAAAAGAGATTTCAGCTGCGTAGCTTGCGCGCACATATTATACAGTGTTGATGATGGTGCGGCGAAGGTGCCTCAAATCAAAGCCGCGTTCGTCTCCGCATGAAATTCCCCGCGTTTGTTTCTCCGTGTGATGTCCGCGTGGCTCTACGCGTGGTGTTTGGGTATAAGAAGAGGAGCAAGGGAGAGCCGGGGAGATGAGAGCAGAGACAAGGGAGAGCAGGAGAAGAGGAAAGGTGTTTGGTGGGGATAAGATGTGGAGAAGTCACTATTTGTATATACACAAAAATACATTGAGGGTTTAAGGGATTTGTTTTAGAGATTATGATCTCTATCCCTTATTGTGAGATTCTCAATATTTTGAGTGTAGCTCCATTTGTATTTCCCCTTTTTGGTTAGTGGATTTTTCGTCGTCGGCGACCGCCCGTGGTTTTTCCCGTAAGGGTTTCCACGTAAAAATCTTTGTCTCGTTTATTTTATGCACTCGTTATTGTTTGTGTTTATTATTAACGGATCCGTTCGTAACATACATGAACACTATTAAGTCAATATACCTACCTTCTTCACTTATTTTAAGCAATATATCCTTTTATACAGGAGAAAAATGTCCTTCATAAGCATGGTCCAGACCCTAAAAACTCTTATAGTGCTTCAGTATAAAAAATATGCATGAAGCTCTGTTCTAACAAACTCATACCCTGGTAAAGGTTTCTGATGGAGAAGTCGTAGAAACACAAACTCACTTCATGAGATGCAAATCATTCTTTCAGTTATTCAATGGAGAGTGATGCCGAGGGCCAGGGTAATCAGCATAAGCAACGGACGAGGCATCCATGTCATGATTTGGCGCCCAAGTAAGCCCCGGCCTCAGAGTGTTGGAAGTTGAGGACTTGTCTGCTGGTTTCTTCTTCTTTGTCCCTCGTCTGCCAGATCTCTTGCTATTGGAAGGCGATGACGTGCCTTGAATGCTGCTGGTGGTTGTGCTTGAAATCCTTGAAGCAATATCTAGCACGATTGTTCTTCTTAAGGATCTGATTTTCCCTCCGAGTGGATCTTCACCGTCGACTGTTGGACTTATTGTGTGGACATGAACCTGCATCATGGTGACAATTAACATAACAAAGCTAAAAGTGCTCAACAAGTAGTTTGTAATCAAACATGATAGATGGAAGCCTTGTACAATAGGTAGAATGCCTCATAATCAAGGATTTCGACTCAAAATATCAAACCTCGATGTCCTAGCTTAATCAGTTACGGGTGGATGTATTTCTAATCCTAGTCGACTCAATGAAATTGTGGATTCGCTGCATCGGCCTACTTGCAGGAGAACAAGTCTGCACTTCTTAGGTTAAAATTAAAGACTTGGAAAAAATTCATAATGATACTTGAGAAAGAAGTTCATGCAAGAAATGTACCTTTCCTTCAAAAGCAACAATAGTTTCTTCGCCATGAGGATGCTCATCTACAAGTTATTCGAGAAGCACATAGTAGATATCAAGATACCGAAGAAATGTACTTATAGGAAGTTTAATTACTCGCGACGAGGCAAAAGTGACGAAGAAGAGTACCTTGGAGAGGGAATGTTCTACTTGAGGAGCAACAAGTGATGAGGAAGAGTAAGGAAACTGAAAACATGACTAAGCATGGAGACCAAACATGCAGCATGTATTCACCCACCATGAGAGCATGTTTGCGCTTTCATTCAATCATAGTATGAGAGAATGAAATACTTGAAAACTGAAGCTTGAGAAAGTTTATAGTGGAAGTCAAAGACAAAAGTGGAAATGTATTGATTTGCCCAAGTCAATGCTAGATAGGAGCATGAGAAATCTAGCGAAGTATCACGACTGTGAAAAATTATAATGACAGCATAGAAAAAACTATAAATATGGGTTGAAGGGGTTAAAATAACTTTAACCAAAATAGTTAAACGATATTTTTAAAAATATTATAAACGATATTCATTTTGAAAATACTCGTCGTTACATGTGGTCATCTACCCATATGAAATATGATTATCAAAATTGGAATCATTCTAACTCTCAAATCATTAAAAACAAAAATTCTAAAATTGAACGGTTTAAAACAGTCCATAAATATGCAAGCTCATTCCCGCACATGCGTGTTCCCAATGAACCTCAAATTTCATAAGCACAATGTATACGAGTGAGTGACAATATCCATGAGCAAAATTGACAATGATCGATGTCGTTTATAGTATTTTCATGAATATATTTAATTATCTTGATGAAAGATACTTTAATCCCATTTTTTTCATATATATATAGAGAGAGAGAGGATGTAATGGGTGCCGTTGGTGCACCCAATGTTGGCTCTCTCTCAAACACCTTCTAATAGCTACCTCTTTTTTTTTTTAAAAGTTTAAAACTTTTTAAAATTCTATTATTAACAATAGACACGTTATACCGACATATTGGAGTTTTATTCACAAGAAACTCGAATATGTTACAATATATAATGAGAATTGTTTTATCCTCCGTCTCACGTATTTTGCATCATTTTATCATTTCGGAATGTCGTTAAATTTATGTGACAAAAATAAATATTATAAAATATATAGAACGAAGTGAGTGAATAACAACATGGGTACTTCAAGAAAAAAATTACTTCTGATCTTTTAACTGTACAACCCAATGAAACTTGTTTAAACTGTTTAAAAAATACCATGAGAATTGTTACATTAATATACCAGATTGTATATATCGATCGTTGACATTTTCTTTTGATATGGTTTTTTTCTACCTTATGCTGTATGTCGGAACTGGGGCAAGTTCATGAACATCGAATAATCCATGTAACTCATTTATAGGTACACATATACTAGAATGCAACCGTGCTTATTGCATGCGGAAGAGCATTGCATCAACCATCGCTCATTGCTCTTAAGAGTTCGACGCTCAAACAAATTACTGCATATACTATCCTCGTTCGTATGCAAATAAGTATCTCTAAAGGTTCTTCAATTGCAGGAAAAAAAAAGTAATTCTAAAGGCGTTGAATATATGATAATGTGTGTCTTCTATCATCAATTCGGATTTTTCAATTTGCAATTTTGATAAAATTAGTTCTTAACATCTTAATATCTAATATGTTCCACCGTGTCAGATAGTAAGTTGTTATTCCTGATGTAGATGTGGTGAAGTTTTTGGTGTATCCTTCTTTGTGATCGATGCTTATCCTTTAGTGATGAGAAAATGAATTCAAAGATATGAAGAATGTTAAAATTATTGTTTCTTTCATTGGAAAGTTTCAACTAATTTTGTTTAGGATTTTGAAAATATGATGTTAACATTATGTGTTATAGAGATGAATAGAGAGTGAAGATTAAATGATTAGGGAATGTCAAAAACAAAAACAATTTTAAAAAAATCTTTATCTTTGGATATATCCTAACAACACATAATTTATATATTATTAATAATAATTTTTTTTTCTTTCGTTTATTTTCTGTTTAAAAAAAAAAATAGAATGAGATACTTGTTGGGATCTCAACCATTGAGAAAGAGGAATCAAGTATGGGGCAGTTGAAAGGGAAATTCTACAACGAAGTTTGAGATGAATCTTGGAAAAGGCAGACAATGTTCCTGTTTTCAAGGACCAATGGAAATCTAAAAGTGGGTGCAGTTTACAGGGAATTTTTGATGGATTCTGTGTCTCCCTCTTATTTTATGTAAATTAAATAAATTATATTCTTTTCATTTTAATAAAATTACAATCAATTGATTCAACAATATAGTTTATATGTATTGATTTTTAATATATAGATTAAATTGTTCTTTAATTTTTATAAATGAGAGGAGTGAGTAAAAAAAATAAAAAATAATGAGATGAGTTGATGCAAGATAAAATAAAAAATAAGGATGTTTTTATATTTTTTGTAGATTTTTTTTTAAAATGATAATGTTATACTAAGTATTAATTTAGTTGGTATGACCTAATTTGAGAAATATTGTAATTTTGTTAGGACGAAGAAATTACAATGAATGTGCAAATCACATAATCATATTATGAATGTGCAATTTTTGTGTCCTGATACATCTAAGTTTACGACTTGTGTAATTAGCGAGAATAATTGCATAATATTAAGGTGATGACATGAGTTCTTGGACTTGTTTGTTGTGTAACCAACGCAAAAAAAAAGTAAAAAAAAAGAAGAAGAAGAAGAAGAAAAGTTATTGTGGTTGATTGGAGCAATTGCTAATTGGTTGCTACAACATACCGCGAACCACTTAGAATCCCGATAATCTGTAGTCTGCTAAAAAAACCAGACCGATGCTTAACTACAATAGCAATCCTGCTTCTACAAGTATGTATGTTATGACGTTTATGCATTGCGCAATGCTCACAGCAACGGTCGTTTTCCTAGTGTCTAGTAATACATGCATTTTTATAAGTATTTTCATGTCTGGTTAATCTTGTCCAGTGTTATATGATACCAAAAGTTAACAATGAATGAATTAGACTCAAAAAATATATTTCAAAAAACAAGGAAAAAACTTGGCATGAGTGTTTAATGAAAACGGTGAGCTTGCTTGCTTCATGTATGAGAAAAGTACTACAAGTTCCAATGATCTCGATCTCAACTGATTTTATCATTGGAAGAAGAGTTGCTGATTACTTCACAATATATAATGGCAGTATTCCCTCACATAACACCAACATAATATATAAATGTGTTAACAATGTGTGCGATGCATGACGTGTCACATGCGATGCTTTGAGTTATAGAGTTCTTATCTCAAGGATGTAGTCCAAATGTCAAACTCTTACTGTCTCTTTATTCATAACCTCAATATTGTAAGTCGTATTTCGTTTTTCTGAATCAATTTTACTGTTTCCTCTCTAAATCAGTTTTGTCATATCCCTCTCTAAACTAGCCTTACTGCACACCCCCCCATTTTTTTTCTTTTTTTGCTTTTTGTATAACTCTATGGTTTGCATATTATTTACAGAGCATTTGATTTAAAAAAAAATCGTTTTAATCTTTTTGTGCATAGTCTACTTCTTGCAATCGGCGTTTAAGTGTTTTTATGTTTATATAACTAACGACTAGATACCAACAGTTAGGAGTTTTTATGTCTAAGTCAAGCTCTAATTAAGCAATGCATGTTATGTGGATCGAGGATCCACATTTATTGGCAACTTGGTCTGCGGACAAATATTACAAATATATACTCTCGCATGTTTGTCTTGTCTGGATATTCTTTGCATTAAGGTATGGTTTTGAGGATATAATATTATATTCAGTCGCACAATTTCCTTTGTATATTTTTCTTCGTATTTGGATTGTTATTATATCAAATAACTTACGAATTATAGAAATCAACAGAAGAATGAGATGATTTCCAAACAAATATTGCAGCAATTGTCGTTATCATTTTTCATTATACTCAGGTTATGTAAAAAGACAAAGGCAACTCTCATCACGTACAAAGTTTGACAGGAAAAACATGTGCATATACATTTTTATCCATATTTTAGTTTGAAATTTCGAATCCATAATCACATGATTGAAAACCGAAAACCTTCTTGATGGGTAATTTATCGAGAAGAGGTAGCTTGGAGACATTGCTATTTGCTAATAACATGTAGTTTTATGTGGTTCTCCAAGATCAAGCAATGATCGAAACTGAAAACAAGTCAACAAATTTATTACTAAGAAAACAAGAAGAATAAGGAAAGACAGGCGCAGTCGCGTTGAGCGCAAAATGGCAGACAAGCACAGAACACCATGACACTCCTCTTTCTATGTTGTTCACTTCACTGTGTATCGATCTGCATTGTATGTATTCTATGCTTCTGTTTGCTAAAAGGATGAAACAGGTCTGCTGGAGAACTACACAATGCGCTTCCAAGATACGGATTGTCTCGCATATATAACCGACCTCAAGAATTGATGTATTCTTCAAGCATAGAAGACAGTCTCGATTCGATGCTTATAATGTCAATAGGACACTCAAGAAAGTGGTTTGCAAGGTGCCGCAAGCCGCATGAGTTTAACTTTGAGTAATTACTGAAGATATCCACGGTTAAAAATGAGTAACATTAGCCATGGTAATACAAGACACTACTCCTATCAAACCAGGAAAGTAGTATTACTCTATCTCCTCATCAGCTGAATGTTGGCCGTAATTTCCTGAGTCTATTTCTCTTCAAGTCTTCACCATAGCAATCGACAATCCATCGCCGACACGGAAAGGTTGCAATTGCAAAGGGCACAACAAAAGAGACTGTTATTCTGCCCCTACGCGATCTTAGAGCAATGTGATTGAAAATATCACTTCACTAGTTAGAGTGTGAGACTCGGACAACAATGTCCTGTGCAGACCAACATTAGCTACTGCCTTTTTCACTTTGCTTCGATGCCTCTAGCAATATCAATGTGAAATGCAGCAGCTGCTCCAAGCGCATGAAAGTTACCTCGAGATACTGGCCATCAAGTCCTGCGTCATTCCTCAGAATTAGCTATTAACATATAGTTATATCAGACCACCAAATATCATTGATTAAATCTAACAAAATCGTCCATCATTCGTCTCAATCATCTCCAAATGCATGAAACAGAAGCAGGGTTTAAATTGTGCTACAATACATTAACATAATTTGGTTCTCAACTCAACAACAAACTGCAGTAGACAATTCAGAGTTTTCTGGCACCTCCAAGCAGATTTGACAGCATCCCTCCTCAAATTCTTCATGATCTGAATAATTACAGGAAACATTGATTAGCAACAATTTAGCAGAATGCTTAGCAATATAATAGTCATGAGACTCGTGACAATTAACAGAGTTCAAAGTGGCTAATGAAGATAAACCTTGTGACTGCAAACATCCCAAGCATCCAACAAATATATACAGAGGAAAAAAGGAATAGGAAAAAAAAAACAGAAAGAAGTCAAGCAACTGCTGCTGAACAACTTGGTAATCAAGGTTTGTTTTGGAGTATAATATATGCCCAATCTTCGGTACGAGAAGGACAATCGGGAACAAGAAAAATTCCTAGAAAGAAATACCAGGAAACCAAAACTAAGAAAATCACACGATAGGAATTTTTTTTCAACAGCACCTTTGATGCTAACTAATGTATTGCCTCGGTTCCAAAATAAATGCAATAACATGCCTCGAAATAAAATGGTGTGCGTGTGCTTCAGATAGCTAACAGCTATAAATAAAACCGTATGGATTTCAAAAAGGATAAGACGCAATATGAAACTTCCCTTGAAGCAAATCTCAACAACGATACTTTAGACTGTCGGATTGCTTTGAGAAATGAGCAAGGAGTGCTACATCAACGTGGCAACGACCGGTTAGGTGGTGCAATCAATTCCTGTCAGGGAGAAGATTTTTATTGGTGGAGATCTTAATAGCAAATAGATGAGAGTCCTGTAGGTAAGGAGAAAGACGAAAATTTGCTGGTCCATGGAGGATATGGAAAGAAGCTTTGAGAATTAGGGCTTAAAGTATAGTAGAGTTACAGACGAAGTATACGGATGCATTTTCCGTAGAGGGGTAGCAACAACGCCAATGTAGTTTTGAGAACAAAAGCTCTTCCTAAAAGAACCTTAGCAATTAAAAGAAAACTCTCTCTCTCTCTCTCTCTCTCTTCCTAAAAGAAAGCCCTTCAAGCATGAAGCATCTAAGTTCTGATGTTACATAAGTATGGGCCTATGGGGTATCGTTGATTTGTTGATGATATTACTCATAGAATCGAAATTGGTTGGTTCTAATGGAACTATGGAAGAGCACGTAAAAGTGTTATGTGATCCAATACAAGTCAAGCTTAAGGGAACACTTTATAGGACAACTAACCATTTATAAATTGCTAATGATGCAATTTGCATAAACGGAGCAGAGACTTTTTATAAAACTAAACAGCTGCCAGAGCAACAAAATCCACGATGATAAGCACTGGAAAAATATCCTGAATTGATGGCAACGAAACGTATCAGAGAAGCTCTGGGAGAACAGACCTGGCAGCAATATCCTAAAAGAAGTTCTAGTTGGCATGGTAAGCCCTGTCTCAGGGTTGAGCAGTTCTAAAACATAATTGTAGGTGTGCTAAGCGCCCTAACTTCCTCTCCTCGGGTTCACTTTTGCAACAATATTTGAAATATAGATAACTCTAGGGTTTCAGATGTCTATCATAGTTTTATCCTAACATCTATATCTCGTGGATATTGTGTAAGCAATCAAATTCTATGGATTCCAGCCCAATACGAGCCTGCACATCTTCCTAGGCCTTACCTGGGCTCGTCTAGCCACTAGAAAGAGGCTTGGATGCCATAGGCCACCAAATACTATTTAGAAGATCACGATGAGCTAGATATTGGCATTGACTGTTTTACTTTTACTGCTACTTTTCATATCAAGTCAGTTCTTGTTAGCAAAGTTTTTTAATCGTAGTACTATCTAGATTTCTATTCATCTCACGTTCCACACCCATGAGGCAAGAACACAATGTCTAACAAGAACGTGTATGATAAGCTAAGCTTTGATTAAAAGATTACGAATGTATTTAATAAGACAATTCTGAGCTACAAGAAAAGAAAAGAGAAAAAAAAAAGGAATCGTCATTATGCTAACAATATCCCAAAACCACTTGAGCAAAAATTACCATAGGCACAAGCTGGCGATGATTTTAATAAATAGTTTTCGCATATAGACAATCTACAGGTATTAAGTTGCAATATGTAGTTAAACTCATTCTTATCTCGGTCAGTTCATTTACCGCAAACAATCCCAAAAAATCAGCCGATGTCTAAACATGTATCAGAAAGGGAAAACATCAAAGCTAAATCTAGCTATGCATGGCATTCATAATAGCAAACAACAGACGCTACAAAATGAGCTAACTAAACATACAATAGGTTTATACAGACATGATCTTCTATACTTAATGCAGACAAGAACTTCTATTCTTAATATTCACCTCTTCAAGCATCTAGTCCTATAATTACAGATCTGGAAATCAATATGAAGTCGAACCAAAAGGTTTTTAGTGAATGAACCAGATACCTAATAAAACCATAGGAACCCACACACACACAACAAAGCCTGAAAAGAGCTACCACACTTCTAACATTTTGCATTTCTCATCAATGCGTAGTGGCTAACTGTTGATTCATATTGAAACTAGCATCATCCCAAATTACATATGCACCAAGATGACCGCAAGCTTCTATCATATTACAGGAACAGGCACAAACATTCCCCGTGAAAACCAAGATAACAAATAATGAGCCAATGTTTCCCATAGCCCTAGCAATCAAAGTGCAACCAACTTCACATTACAACTCCATGTGACAACCCATCTCACTGTTCAAACTAGACTACAAACCAATAAGGAATCAAATCTAGAAGCAGGTGACAAGTAAAATACCTTCAGATATTGCTTGGGTACATGAACACCCTAACCTTAGCTCCCTACAAAAAACCAACAAGATCATCAAAACACAAAATAACACGAATCAAATTCTATTCCACATGCAAAATAACTCGAAGTGCATACCATAGATCTCGGAGGAAGATTACTCTTGAACTTAGCACGAACGACACCGCTGTTCCCATGAGGCCTGATCGCCTTCCCCCAAATGCAACGATAATGTTTCCCATCCTTCTTCGTCTTTGCCTTGTAAATGTACGCCATTCTCTTCCCCTGGTACCATGCCACCTCCTCCTTGGTGTTCACACCCTCGATCTGAATCAGCGACGTGTTCGGATATTGATTCGACTTCGACCTACAACACACACCAACCAACACTCCAACCCCTCAATAGCCCGTCCCAAATTCGACAATCCAAACCAAACCCACCACACAAAATTGAAAAAAGCATCGACCCATTGATTAATTATCCTCATAAATCAAGTTATGGTGTCGATCTTGACTTCGATTTCGATGTCGACTTCGACCACACACCAACACTCCGACCCATCAAGAATCCGTCCCCAATACCACAACACAACCCAAACCCATTTCACAAAATCGAGAAAAAGCATCGAGCCATCGATCAATTGTCGAAGCAGATCGAGTAATGATCTCGTACCTCTTGTATCCCAGGATTGAGCCCCTGACATACAGCCTGAGAAAAATGGGAAAAAGAATATACATGAGAAAGGGCACAAGGCATCAGTGAGATGAAGTGAGGAGAGTGGAAGGGAGAGAGAAGGGAGACCTGACGCGTTCTCCTTGGCGTCCCTTCACCATTTTGCAGTGTGTGGGGGATTTCGGCGGAGCTCAATCGAGTTGTGGGAGACGGAGGCCACGAGCAAACCCTAGCACCCTGTTCCCGAGTTTGGGAGTAAAATAGAGAAGCGAGATTAAAACACGAAAATAAGTAATTAGATTAAAATATAATAATTTTTTTATTTTAAATAAATTATTTTGACATATAGTTTTTATAAAACTTAAAAATATTAAAAATTATTTTTATATCGTTTAAAAATAAAATAAAATCTATTATAATATGTATTAAATAATATTATTTTTGTTTTAAATAATTATATTATATAAAAATATTATATGATTACGAATTAAAAAAAGATGAAGAGAGAAAAATTACGTGATTGAGAATTAAAATTGAAAAAAAAATTAAATCAAATATTTTATTTTTTATAAAATAAAAAAAATATTACTATCTCCGTTCCAAAATAATTACAACGACACATATTTTAAAACATTTCGTTTTTATTGTTAACAATGTCAAAAAAATCTTAAAGTGGTTGAGAATTAAAATTCATAATTTAATTTATTATTAATGTTTCATAATTTTTTTTTATAAAAAATGACATTTGATTGTACTAAATTAGATTTTAAACTGAAATCGAGAAAGTAGTTGAAAATCCATTGTATATTTAATCGTTCAAATGAGAGGGTTAAACCAGGTTGGTTTTGGACAGTGAAACCCGGTCGGATTCTTCATCTTGGACAGAACCATAGACCGGAGGGTCGTTCTTCAACAACACGAGAGAGAGCACTGTGGTGAAAGCCGAGAGTTTTGGAGGGTTTTGGGCGGCTACGTAAGTCTCCTCCTCCTGTCGTTTCCATCATCTTCGAATCCCCTCAATTTCGACTCCCATCTCGGATTTCTCCATTCATTTACACCTCTTCATCACTCGATCGAAAACCCAGTAACATTGCCCCAATCCCTACCCTCTCATCTCCTCGTTTTCCCCCTCAAATCTAGCTTCAATTTCGAACACCCAATTCATCATTTTGGAGATTTGTTGCCCACCCAGTTGAAATCATGTGGAGAATCACGAGAAAGCTCTCTCGTTTGAGGGAGCTGAAGAGGTCTTCTGATTCCATTTCTGGGTTCCAAGCTTTGGGTTTGAGAGATTTTCATCATGATTTGTGTTTTCTTGATCAAGTTAGGGGTTTCGAGGGTCAAGATCGTGGTTATTGTTCAAGATTGATGACGGGTTTATGTCGAAATGGTGAGTTTTCGGAGATGGAGGAATTGGTTAGGTCCAAATTTGTGGTTTTAGCAAAACCCTTGAGGGTTTTGGGTTTCCTGGTCATCAAAGATATTTTGCCAGTGTGGTGGAGGCGGTATCTTTTGAGGATGACGACGAAGAGCAGGGGTTGGTTCAGGGGATTGAGGAGGAGGATCAGGAGGGGAGGGAATCAGATGAGTATGGTGTGAAAGAGAAGAAAGATTTACTTGAGGGGATGATTAAGTGGAAGTATAGACGCTTAAAGAAGAGGCAAGTGAAGATTGAAACTGAAGCGTGGCATGAAGCCGCGGAGGAGTACCAAGAATTGTTGGCCGACCTGTGCAAGCACAAGCTTGCACCCAATATACCTTATATCAAATCATTGTTTCTTGGTTGGTTTGAGCCGTTGAGGGATAAGATTGAGGGAGAACAAGATCTGTGCAAACGAGGGAAGCACCGTGCTGCTTATGCACCATATTTTGACCAGTTGCCTGCTGATATGATGGCTGTGATCACTATGCATAAGTTGATGGCATGATGACTGGGAGTGAACATGGAAGTGCCAGGGTGGTTCAAGCAGCTTGCAAAATAGGAGAAGCTATTGAGCAAGAGGTTGGTGCCATACAGATTTGCCTTTTTCATCATAGGTTTGCTGCTTTGACATATGACTTCACTATTCTTATCCTTGATATGAATCTTAAGAGAGATTTTATCATTCTACATCTAAACCATTTGAACCCTCATAAAGGTTTGCGCAAGTAAAATTAAAACATAGTTGTTTTTTGCTGCTACTAAGTTTATGATTGTTGATTGAGAAGAGAGTTAATTAAGCTAGCTTTTTGAGACATCAAACCATTTTGGGTGTTCAATCTGAGTAGATAACCCACACCATCTTTTTGATTTTTTTCATGTTAATGTGAATGTTCATCACTCTGAAGTTAGCATAGAATCTATGCATGTTTCCATCAACTTCAGCCTACATGAAAAACACAAAACAATAGCAATACCAAGTCTCTATGCCGAAACCAACACAAAGGGCACTAGCGAGGATTAAAATGACTTAAAAAGCAAGGTTGAAAATCATAAAATGATTTTGTGTTTTCACACTTACCACAATCTTCCCCTTCTCTTGATGAAATTTAGAACACTTGATGGTAATGCTACGTGGCTTCTTATCGAACTGTATGTATTAACTCTTGAAACATATGAATCATGTATGTCATATAATAACAAAAATGAAATTGGATCGATTGTGAAGGTATGTCAATGTATGTCTATGGTGGGACAAATACTAACTAATGTAGGCCCATGTGACCCAAATTTTAACCAACATGCGCTCATCGGCCCAAGTACTAACTAACATGACCTTTTGTCGCTAATATAAACCCTAAAAAGTTTTTTTACCTTGCAATTTTATATCTATAATAATAGGTAATTGGTAATAATAAATTTGGTTCAGCAATGAATATGGACGGAATGACTAAGTAAAAGGACTTATAATAATAGATAATAGGTAATAATAAATTTGGTTCAGTAATGAATATGGGCGGAATGACTAAACAAAAAGAGGGTAGGCCTAATTACCAATAAAAAAATATTTGCAACTATAGGATTTGGGCGCATTACTTAACAAAAAGAGCCCATGTAGGCCCAAATACCTACAGAAAAAAAAACTCCTTCATTGCGATCATATGTTTATGATAGATTCAGTTCCTCGTTAGTATTGTCAATGAAAATTTTCACACATGAATTTGCATAGGGCCAAAATAAAATGCTGGATGTATATCTAAACAAATAGTGTCAATACATCATATCATAAGAGGATGGAATGCACCAACAAAGTCATTTTTGGTCTTGCTGTGAAATCGTTTTGACGAAGGAATTGAAAACGAAACAGTTTCCCCTTGTTCATGCTGATCTTGTGATCTACAGCAGCGTGGCAGTCAAGAATTTATTTGGTGCAGAGTTTAGGTCTTGGACTTTGTTAGGAATTCCCTCTCGCATCTATACCAATGGTCATGTTGACTCTTTATTGTCCTATTTAGGGTTCATTTTATGCCTATATTGCTTTATGTACAACTTGTTGGTGTTATCTTAAGAATTTTGCATTGGTGAATATGGGACTTGCTCCACTATTGTTACCCAACTAGCAGCTCTTTCTCAATTGGTTTGTCAGATTACTAACTTCTTCTTCTTCTTCTTCTTCTTCTTTTTTTTTTGCATGTTATTTTAACATGCATTCAAATTTTCAGGCTGGAATTCATAGATTCTTGGGAAGGACCAATAGGAAGGATGCAATAAATGGTAAGCGTGAAGATGAGGCTGGCACGAAAGAGAAGTTGCGGAAAAAGGTTACAAATTTGATGAAGAAGCAAAAGCCACACCTGGTCAGGGAAATAGTGAGCGAGCATGACAGTGCAAACGCCTGGGGTCAGGATGCTCAGGCTAAGGTCTGCATATTTTTCTCCGCTCTTATTGATTACTGGCCTTGGATTCATTGGCATGATCTTGATGTCAATGGGAATATGCCGTGTTAATGTGCCGTCCATAATTTCAGGTTGGATCCCGTCTAATTGAGTTGCTAATAGAAACAGCTTATATACAGCCACCTGTTGATCAGTTTGGCGATGACCCAGTTAATATTCGCCCAGCTTTCGTTCACACTCTCAAGAATATTACAAAAGATTCACAGTGAGAAGATTTATCTCTTTTTGTTTATCTACCTCTACTTTCTAATCTCTCATAGCCTTGCCGGCTAGCCCGCACTTTGAATAGTATGGAGAATGACATGATGCTATAGCTTTATCTAATAGGACATCAAGCAAGAGGTATGGAGTTATCGAATGTGATCCCATGGCACTGAAGGGCTTGGAGAAGTCTGTAAGTGCATGATTATTTCATTGATCCTTTCCAGTTGAAGTTGATATGGGGCTCTTGATTTGCTGTTCAACAAAAGGAAAGAAAGTGCTTATTGATTCACACATGTGGCCCTTACTCATGGATGTCTTTTTGCCATATAAACAGGCAAGGCACATGGTGATACCTTATATGCCGATGCTGGTTCCTCCATTGAAGTGGACCGGGTATGCAATCTGATTCTCGTTTTCCTTCTCTTACATAATAGTTATTTGTCTTTTATTCTCTTGTTGTATTCATCTTGGGCTAATTTGATTTTTCTGTTATGGTTATCATGAATGTTAGTTCTGTAAGGACTCTAGATTCTTTGTCTGTTTCAGCACTTGTCGTATGCAAAGGTTCTGCTGTTGTATGGATTTTTAAGCTTTAGTGGTCAGTCTCGTCCTCACAGGGGAAAATGTATATCTGAAATGGTTGCAGAAAAAGACTACTTTTTGTTGTTGCTTTTCTCACATATAATTTCTTGACATGGGTTAAAAAGGCATTGTTTGAGTAAAAGCATACTAGAAAAATCTTCCATCCAGCTGCTCTTGCAACTCAATTCTGAGAGAGTAGTTATTTTTTTTATTTTTTTTTTAGAGAATGCACATTTTCAACTCTGAATATTGTGTCCTGAACTCCTATAAAAACCAAGTGATCCTTGGATGATGCCTTTTCCATTTTGCATCTCTTTGGTTTACTTTTTAACTAAATGTGGTTGCCAAGTATATTGGATCTGTCAGATGTAATTTATTGCACTCTTATAATGGTGATCTTCTCGATTTAGAAGCACGTTGCTGAATGTTTCGAAACCACCCCCCCCCCC
>JAOVYX010015273.1:0-57915 GCA_035668315.1 Drosera spatulata
TGATTTTTAGGTTGCAGGACTGCATGGACTCCCGCCAACACCAGCTAGACGTGCACTTTTCATTTTATACCAGACTGCAGTTCCTTATATGGCCGAAAGAATCAGGCACGCTAATGTCTTACTAGATACCTTTAATTACAGAGAAGTCATTTTATTCAATGAAACTTGACAACTTCTCAATGAATTTTATGCAGCTCTAGGGTTGCTTCACTTGGCATTGTCTTAGAAGAATCTGAGGCCAATGAGTTCCGTGGCAGCAATGTGCCATCGACTAGTGTAGATGTAGAAACCCCCTCATCTTCAACCTACTCAAGCTCATTGAGATCAAGATTGAAAGATAAATTAGACAGAATATGGTTGTATGCAATCCAAAGACGGTCCTCGGTAGGCATCCCTTCTTGTGATTTGTATGAATATTGTTGATCAAGTTAAGACTTCTAATTATAAACAGATTTATTAGTTCCTCTGAGATAGAAAGGGAAGCCGAGTATGGAATGCTATAATCAATTGTAATGTGTGCTGTAAATTGTAACAAGCAAATGACAGGGATGCAACATGAAGTAGGATAAAACCTTTCATGTTTATTCATTCCTTGTGTAAATTTGTGATGGACAGGTTCTTCCATTAGCTCGCGAGTTCTTACAGCTGGTTCTTCGTACAAATTTGATGTTTTTTTACTTTGAAGGTATGGTACAATCGCTATGAGCTCTTTTAATCATATGCAGGTTATACTTATACTGATTCTTGCTGCATATTATCCTTTGCCAGGTCTCTATTATCATATCTCTAAGCGTGCAGCAGGAATTCGCTATGTATTCATCGGTAAACCATCAAATCAACGCCCTAGGTATATGGCTGGCTCTGGTACCCCTAAAACATGAGAGTAATTTGTGAGGTCAAGAACAAGTCCCTACACGATTGTTTCATGATGTATTTATGGACTGCACAGTATAAGTTAAGTCAGTTAATCTGGGTTGCTATTGAGGAACAATCTGAATTTAGTCTATGCAAGTCATTTGAATTAGTATGGTACTATGGTTCTCACTGGTCCCTATAAGATTGCCTTGCATGCAGCGGATAAGGCATACTTCATAAAATTTTTAAACATAAATAGATGCTGAGTGTTGTGGAATAGAAACGAAAAACTTTCTGTCACTCTGTTCTTCAAAATCTTGACTTGGATTCTGATGCAGATATCAAATGCTTGGAGTGTTTCTTTTGATTCAACTGTGTGTCATTGCTGCTGAGGGATTAAGGCGCAGCAATTTATCCGGTCTTACTAGTTCTGTTCAGCAGCGGTCTATAGGAGCATACCAGCCTTCAACAGGTAAATTTGGATGACTTTATCTCTCTGTTCTACGGATTCTCTTTTAGATTTGCTTTATGCTTTCAACTTTTTGCACCTTCTAATGAACTTAAGTTACCTTTCCGTATGTCCCTTAGTTCCTCCTGCATGGTTATCTGGATCAATGGTTCGGTCACTTCTACTTGAACGTTGAATCTCAAATTCTGATTAATGTCTACCGTGTAATATTTAGGAACTTCTAATGCAATGGCATGAGACAATGGAGATAATACTACGGTTGTGAGCTGGTCTAATTGCGTACTCGATTGGATATAGACATAAAACAATTTAGTGTTTCTGGCTTTAGCTGAATAGTGAATTTGAAGAATTGGATAAATTGATTTTCTGCCCTTCCCTCGGCTCAAAAGTTGTTTTAACTTACCAGGCTTTTCTGGATTATGATGTTAAACAGGACGTGGAGTGCCTGTATTGAATGAAGAAGGTAAACCAATCTCTCTGGACTTTGACAAGGGAAGTTCTGTTGTGGAATCCTCGTCAGCTTCCGAGGTACAAACCGTAGTTTCACATCCGTCACTAGAGTTGGGCTAGGACCCTATATTGATGCAGTGAGAAAGGGAGTGATCTCTCCTGTTTCCCAATTGAGCGGGTGGTAGATGCTAAATTTCTGACATATGCTTCAGGTAAGAGCGGCCAGTAAATGCACACTTTGTCTAAGCAATCGCCAGCATCCTACCGCTACTCCTTGTGGTCATGTATTTTGTTGGTAACTTCCTCATCACACCCTTCATGTCCTTCAGGAAAAAAGGAAAATTTTAATGGCTTATGTCATCATGTTGCTGCTTGTTGCCTTCTGGTTTATGGCAGGAATTGTATCATGGAATGGTGTAACGAGAAGCTGGAGTGCCCGCTGTGTCGAACTCCACTAACTCATTCAAGTCTTGTTTGTTTGTACCATTCAGACTTCTAGCTGTGTGCTACTTTCATTAGCTTTATAGAGAAAACAATGGAGTACAGAAAGATAGGGGTTTGCAGTGGTTATAGCCTGTGTTATACTACTTTGGCAATGGTGTGTGACTTGTATGAATTAGATTTTATGTTCTTAGAAACTCAGATATGTGCTAGTGTTGGATCATGAAGCATTTTATGACGAAGCAGATGGCATCACCGAGAACTCTATTCTTTTCATCATGCATGGTTAAGCTGTATCAGTACTGTCTTACTGTAGTATGCTTTTTCTTGTTTATGCACGTCATCTTTACAGCGATTGGGCTTCACCAAGTGCCTTTCTCGTGTCTGAGGATGACTAAACTTGTTCTACCACCTGCTTTCTCATGTCCAAGGCAAACAGATTGTCATTGGATGGAGACCAAGGGGTGGAAAATCTTCATCATCTTCATCATCTTCATCATCCTATGTTATACTGTTGTTGGACTGATAAGCATGCTATGTTTTGATGATTTGATCTTTGTGTTTTCTTTGTATCTCCCCACTTGCTCCATTTGGACCTTTTTTTATCTTTTGTTTGTTTTTCTCGTTCATTGGGTAATAATTATTTCCTGGCAGATGTTTCGCAACAGGTTCATTTATCCATCCCAATGGGAGCTCTGAACATGACAAGTGGTTTTCTCTTTCTCCGCTTTACCTTTCCAGTTTATGATAACTTGCACGGCTTGTGTCTGTATAGATAAACCAGTTTAGGATATCTGTCTGTTTGTTTAACTGTTTGTCACGGGGATAGAATTTCACTATCCGTGCGACACTCAAGTTACTTATTCCTTCGTTTGAGTTCAACCTTACTCGTAATCTAAAGGCGATTCTTGAGAACGCAAGAGAGTTTTGAACTTGAAAACAGTCTTTATATTGAGAACACTTTGAAAACTTTACAATGTATGCTTTGTGTTTGCAAGAATGAGATGAGATGGTTTGGTCAAAAGGCCTCACCCCTATATATGCAAGTTCATGGAGAGTTCTAGACTTGACATTTAGACTCTTCCCCTTCTCCTATGTAAAAGAATTCTCTAGAGAACTCTTCCTAACTCTAAAAAATTCTAGAAAATTTCGCAAAACCCTAGAGAACCCTAAAAAGGTATGGATGAGTCATGGAGTTTTGTGAAGAATTTTAAAGAATTCTTCAAGACCAACATCTCCACTTAATTTGTCCGTGACATGCTCCTCCACCTATGTCGCAGACGTCCTCGTCGCGACGGACTTGTAGGGCTCGATCCGATCCTTGAATTGCTACAACGAGTTTTCGGGCTCCCAACTTGCCTCTTTCATGGGCAAGTTTTTCCACTTGATAAAATACTCCTTGTAGTGCGGTATCTCTGATTTTCGGATCTCTCGATCGGCCATGATTTTCTCCACTTTCTTGTCGTAAGAAGTGGTCTCCTCCCCTGTGGGTGCGCGGATGGATATGTCTCGATCCGGGTCTTTCTTATCATGGTGGTATGGCTTGAGATGACTCACGTGGAAGACGGGATGAATCTTGAATCGCGGTGGGAGTTCCAAGTGATAAGATGCCATCCCCACTTTCTTGATTATCGGGAAGGATCCCTTGTACCTCCTAACGAGCTCCTTATGTACCTTCCTCAGTGTTTTGTATTGTTAGCTCCCCGTGTAGCCACCCGCAAGTAAATTTAGAGTCAAGGGTTGTTGTCTTGTTGCCAACTCGAACGGATTACTCCCTGTTGCCTCCGACTTTTGTAAGTTAAAGGAGAATTGGGCAATATCGAGCAACTTCGCCCAATCTCGTTGATTGGCACTTACGTAGTGCCTCAAATAGAGTTCCAACAAAGCATTCACCCGTTCGGTTTGGCCGTCGGTTTGGGGGTGAAAGCTGATAGAGAAGTTGAGATCTGTCTACAAAAACTTGAAGAGCTCCGTCCAAAACTTACCCGTGAAGCGAGGATCTCGATCGCTCACTATGCTTCTCGGAACTCCCCAATATTTCACTACGTGCTTGAGGAAGAGATGGGCCTCTTATTCGGCTTTGCAATCCGTCGGAGCGGGAATAAACGTCGCATACTTGGTGAAACGGTCGACTACCATCATAATCGACCCACACCCCTCGGATTTTGATAAGGCACATATGAAGTTCATGAAAACACTTTCCCATGGCTTTGATGAAATGAGAAGTGGTTCCAAAAGTCCTCCCGACGGACGTTGCTCCATCTTGTCTTGTTGGCACACAAGAAATGTTCGTACATAAGTCTCCACGTCTGCTTCCATATTCGGTCAATAGTAACATTCACTTACCAAGACCATAGTGTGATGCACCTCGGGATTTCCGGCCCATTAAGAGTCATGACACTCTCGAACGATCTCCTTCCTCAAGTTTTCCCACCCGCTTGCCCTTTGTATAAAGCGAGCCAGAAACGACGGGTCTTTCCCTCCTTGGCGAGTTGTACCACACTTCTCGTCATTGAATCTTGCTTGAACCCCTCCTTGATCTGCTCCAAAACAGTGTTTTGGGGCCTTGATAGAGTCGCAAGTGTCGCCTTACGACTCAATACGTCCGCCACTAAGTCTGCCTTTTCCGACTTATAGGCAAACTCGAAGTCGAATTCCGCTAAGAAAACCTGCCATCGCGTTTGTTTCGGAATCAACTTCTTTTGAGTCTGAAAATAGCTCGTGGCGACATTGTTCGTCATGACCACAAGCTTTGCTTTCAATAAGTAATGTCGCCATGTTTGAAGGCAATGCACCACCGCGATCATTTCCTTCTCATGGACGGTGTAACGCATCTCCGTCTTATTGAGTTTTCGGTTCTCATATGCTATTGGATGTTCCTCTTGCATAAGAACTCCTCCAATAGCAAAGTTTGAGACATCGGTGTGCACTTCGAAAGGCTTGGTGTGATCGGGTAGGGTAAGAACGGGTTCTTCCATCATGGCCTTCTTGACTTCCTCGAAAGCCCTCGAGTATGTCTCCGACCAAACCCAAGTCTTGTTCTTCTTTAAAAGATCCGTCAAGGGGACAACCATTGCCGAGTACCCCTTTACGAACCGTCGATAGTAGTTGGCTAACCCAAGGAAGGAACGAAGCTCCGGAACTTTGGTTGGTGGTTCCTACTTTTGGATAGCCCGCACCTTACTTTCATTCATGAGCAACTTCCCATCCTTGTGTCCAAGAAAATAAACTTCTTGACGGGCGAATCAGCACTTCTCTTTTTTGACATAGAGCTAATTGCTCTCAAGAACCTTAAAGACCATCCTCAAGTGTTGGGCATGTTCTTCCAACGTGGTACTATATATGATAATGTCGTCCAAATATACCACCACGAACTTGTCGAGATAGGGATGGAAGATGTTGTTCATCAACGTGCAAAACGTAGCCGGTGCGTTTGTAAGACCGAAAGGCATAACAAGAAATTCATAGGAGCCATACCTCGTTACTCACGCTGTCTTGGCCTCGTCTCCTTCGGCGATCCTTACTTGATAGTATTCTTACTTCGGGGATAGAATTTCACTATCCGTGCGGCACTCAAGTTACTCACTCCTTCACTCGAGTTCAGCCTTACTCGTCACCTAAAGACGATTCTTGAGAACGCAAGAGAGTTTTGGATTTGTAAACAAATTTTATATTGAGAACATTTTGAAAGCTTTACAATGTATGTTTTGTGTTTGTAAGAATGAAATGAGATGGTTTGGTCAAAAGGCCTCACCCCTATATATACAAGTTCATGGAGAGTTCTACACTTGGCATCTAGACTTTTCCCCTTCTTCTATATACAAGAATTCTCTAGAGAACTCTTCCTAACTCTAGGAAATTCTAGAGTTTTCTGAAGAACCCTAAAAAACTCTAGAGAACCCTAGAAAGGTATGGAGGAGTCATGGAGTTTTGTGAAGAATTCTAGAGAATTCTTCAAATCCAACCTCTCGACTTAACTTGTTCGTGATATGTTGCTCACCTGGGAGGGTTGTATCTGATTGTGCTAATCTCTCTTGTATCTTTACTTGCAGGGTTCGCTATGGTGTTGTGAGACTGAGATTTGTAAAGGAGAGTAAAGCCGAGTGAGTTGAGGTTGTGTAGGTGATTGTGAGCGGTTGTGAGCTCAGCGTGCCAAGTCGATGAAATTTAAGGATGGCTGCAGGATCTCTTCTGGCCAGCCTGTTGAAGAATATAGTCTCTGTCGTGAGACATGTTCTTCGTAGACGGGTCAGCTTCAACTACAGATCTCTTTAGTGTCCCAAAGCTGCAGTCAACTGAAACATTGTTCAATATTGATGCAGCATGCAGGGTGTGCTCAGCATCAAGGTGAAGATCCTGCTTGATTGGGATACAAAGGGTGAAGATCATGCTTGATTGGGATACAAAGGGTGAAGCGGTTGCCTGATGTGGTCATAATTCATCCTCCAAAGGAAGAGGAGGCAACCTATGTACCACCAGTGGTAACAACCAACATTGGGGTTCCTCCACTAGTTGAGTAAAGCTTGTCGATCTTCTTTGAAGTTGAAATTTGCATGCATGGACCTGTCTGATTATGTTTTCTCTATTTGGAAATGGCTGGTTTTGTCAAGTTCCTTTCAAGACATTATGGATTGTAGACGACC
This sequence comes from Drosera spatulata, assembly GCA_035668315.1. Taxonomy (NCBI): domain Eukaryota; kingdom Viridiplantae; phylum Streptophyta; class Magnoliopsida; order Caryophyllales; family Droseraceae; genus Drosera; species Drosera spatulata. Next base: position 6,859 of record JAOVYX010015273.1, read on the forward strand.
TTAGATCATGTTGAAGAGTAATAATATCCACAGTACTTAATCCATTGGTTTGAGCTGTAGTGGAATCATCTAGGGACAAGTATGTTTCCCTCGTAGCTTTGGCTACTGATGTCGAGGAGTCATATCATTGCAAACGTTGCGTAGTCTCGATCGATCCTAGTAACAGTTAAGCTGTAATACTGATGAAGTGATGAACCGATCCTAGTGGCACCCCGACCATCATGGGTACATCCGGCCGATTGCTTAAACTAATTGTTTAGGTTGTGGCTAGGCATTCATCGCAACGTCAAGGCAGCTAGTTGCCAGTTGCTAGATGACTGAATATCGTCACCATTGCTTTATATGCTTCTGCCCAGTAGAGCAACCAGTGCAGCTGGTTCATGTTACTGACTTAGATTGTCGTTGATGACGTTACTTGCAGGCTGATCCAAGCCGAGTGTAAAGGAAGAACAAAGCGTGTGCACAAAGCATCCGTGGCGATTCAAGGTACGAATAAGTCAATTATCGATTTTTCATCATTTTTCCACCAAGGCAATAGCTGATCCATCAGGTGTTGGTGTTGAATCAATTACTAAGATAGCACGATAATGGAGCTAATTATGCAGAGAAAGGGAGATTGAGTATTGATAACATTTGATCATACACCAAAAAAACACGATACAGATACATCACGAGATAGATGACACAGATGAGGAAGAATCACAATCGTTCAACAACATCGAACGATCAAACTCGCAGTCTCTCTTAACTCCTCTTGACGGGGTCAAAGTACGAGACTCCGATCACAGCCCCGCCGATGGCAGCCAACACAACGCCACCGGCAGCAATGCTGAGGAGGAAGTTCTTGAGGGAGGGCGTCAACTCGGCGGCCTCGGCCGCCTGTGGAGCCACCATGTAGGCCGTCATCACCGCCGCCGTGAGCCCCGTCACCGCCTTCTCCTTCAGCGACGCCTTAGCCACCACCATTGATCCTCTCCTTTGAATATTACCCTTTGATGCTCTCATGGTGGGCAGTGATGGACCGAACATGATGGTGCCATGGGAGGATGCCCTGTTCAGCTGCCCATTGTTGGCAGCTGCTGCGGCGATTGTTGGCATGGAAATACAAGAAGCTGAAGCCATATTCGGATACCCTTTTGCTTGAAATGAAGAGGGTTTGATTTGATTCTCTGGGATGTGTTTTGTTTTTGAGAAGATGAATGTGTGGATTGGATAGAATATGAGGGGGTTGCGTGAGTCGTGTTTTTGGTGATGTGACACGGTGGATTTGTGTCCTACGTGGCTGATTTTGGGGTTGAGGTGTTGGATAGGGTTATCTTTTGTTCCCTTCACACTCTTGTGTGTGGATGATGGATCATGGATGGATGGTGAATGGACAGTGTTGGATAAGCTAACATTTAGGCCGGCCCATGTTTACATTTGGACTGGCCCTTGTTAAGTTGGGCCGATTACACATTTGGGCCTTGATTGCAAGTCCAAGTAGGTCCATGACTAGTCCACTATTGCTGTTTGATTATTTTCAGTGAAATGGACAAGGTGTGACTCTTGACTCTACGATAGAGAACTGAGGAACTACATGGTCAATATGAACCAACAGTGAAGGATTAAACTCCGGTTAGCAACGCTTGGGGGTTGTTTGTGATTGTATCATTGCATAACTACGATCGGCTAATAGGAAACTCAAAACGTACAAAAGTTTCCTTGTTTGAATATGTGTGAAAGTATATGTTGGTTTAGTTGAATCGCTTCTCCATCAATGGACGCTTCAACTCTTAATAATCGACTTTCTTATGGTTTTGATTTCATTACATAAAAGGATGTCTTGATGTGGAAACTATGAAATTTCAAAATCACACGATTCTTTTCATGGCGGTGTACACCCAATACTGAACCGTTAGAAATCCTAGAAATTTGGCCAATCTCGAAGCCATAAATGAGCGAGGACCGGTCCACATTGTGTTCATATTGGAGAACACAAAGTACTGTTGAACTTTAAGAGCAGAAAAACAAGAGCACCATCCCATGCTTTCTCTCTTCCCCTGGGAGAAGTATAGACGAACATCAACAACAAATTAAAAAGAAAACGATCCACCTTTGTCATTAACCCCTCTCCATGACATGTAACACGTTACATCATTTTTCTAGAAATTTTTACATATAATCATTTCAAATATTAAATATATATATATATAAATCACCTCAAATCTTATTATTTATAAAAACACTACTCAAATCATATAAAATTTTCAAAGCCATAACTCAAATCATATGAAATTTCAAATACATTATTCACATCATACGATATTTTCAAAATCACTCCTCAAATCATACTCTTTCCATTCTATATTTATTGAAACATTTTGACCCGACACGAGAATTTATGCGAGTTGAATTTATGTGGATTTTGATTATGAAAAAATATTTTTTTGATCGTAGTGGGGTTTATTATATCACTTGTGAAAGGAGATAGCGGGTGTATTATATCAAATGAGATTGATTTTGTATTTTTTTATGCTAAAAGGTTACCGATAGAGGAAATGTTGTAATTTTTTTGAAATTGACCAAAACGTTGCAATTAATATGGGATGGAGGGAGTATGATATTTTCAAAATAATTGTTATCGTTAGTAAACTCGTTATGTTGAATGATTTTTATTTTTATTTTTCTCTTATCTAATCTATTTATCAACGTAGCTTTCTCATCTCTTTATATGAAAACTTATTATTTTCATATTATTTCTACATTCGTCAGGTTTTCTGTTTCCCAAATCTTAATTATTTTATTGAATTTCTCTGATTCGCCTGCTCAAATCGAAATGATCGTTTTTTTTAGTATAAAGATAAAAATATTAAATAAGAAGAAAGGAAAAAAAATTAAAAATTATTAAAGTCAATGGATGCATTAATGATAACATGTATTACGTAAATTTTATATGATTTACGTAGTATTTTTGTAAATATGAAGATTTGAAGTGATTTTTTATAAATTACTAAAATTTAAGATAATTAAATATAAAAATCCCTTTTTTTAATAACTTGAATATTAGTTTGGATATTTTCATAAACGAAGAGATTATACTGTCAGTACTTAGGATGAAAACATCCATGACTAAACCACAAGCAAACTGGTTCGAATCTTTCATTCTCCCTCTCCTTGCCCTTTTTCTTTTTCAATCGATTCTTTAATCAAACTGTCTACATCTCTCTTTTTCTTTCTCTCCACACCTGCTTTGGATCAAAACCAAACCAATCATCGAGCCCATTCCTCTCATCAAGCTTTTCTTTTTCTTTTTTCCATCTCATTTCACTTTCCCATTTTCCCTCTTTTTCGAATACCAATGTTTCACATTTCTCATATACCAAAGCATGGTTACATATTTACACCAATCAAAGATTAAAATTCGAAACAAGACATGTCCAAAAAAAAGTGTTCCACGAAATGTCACAGTGAGACAAAAACGTTAACTCTAGGACCAAGATCAAAGAAGAAGAAAAAAACTATACCCAAACCAGCGGTTATCTTTGGCAAGATTGATCCTTTGATAGTTTAGTGGTCTCGTATACCGGGAGCTCGTCTCGGGCTGCTAGTTTGAGGTGATCGAGTTCGAATAGATCAGAACTTGAGCAACTCGAACGGTCCAAAAGGTCGTTGTCGTGGTCATGGTCGTGATCTTGAATTTGGGGTTTGATGGAATCCGATGCATTTCTAGCGTGCCCATCTTTTTCTTTCCGGTTCCCATAGCCATTCAATAATCCCAACGCAATGTCTTCGAGTTCTCTGCTTTTCTCAATCCCATTGAGCCTTTTGATCTCCTGGTACCTCTTGGACAATGCCCTCTCAAGTTTCTTGCCATCGATCTTCGACGAAATCAACCCATGATCATCCCCTTTGCTGATACCCTTTTGCCTAAAACGGACATCATCTTGATCATCTGTCGTGCTAACAAATCGGACAGATTTCTTCATCCCAGCTTGCATCCTTGGCTCAGAACATGGAGAACTTGTCCTGCTCATTATCATGCAGGACCTTGTGAACGAAGATGCTGATGAACAAGTCGATGGTGGCTCGCTCTTTAATTTTCGCTCTTCATTTCTTGAATCCGAACTCTTTGTCATCGTCTTCTTGTTCTTGGTGTTTTCTTTGACAAATAAGGAACCAATCAAGCTCGATAATCTCATACCTGGAGAAACTGGCTGCTTCATGTTCTTCAAGTTGCTGTAAAACTTCGACGCCTTTGATTTAGACTTGACAAAGCTGCCGTCGAGCTTTCGGTCTCCAACATTCTTTTGATTAGCATAATCCTCAAAAGGGTTTTGCCTAGCGATATAAGGATTCGTCGATTTTGTTGCACGAGAAGTGGGGTTAGTCCTCACCGGCCGAGGCCAAGGAGCGGTAATGCACGACGATTTCGTCTTAGAAACATAAAAAGAGTCCGTCTCTGATGATGAGAACCCACCTGAGCTCGAATCCGAGGAACTCGAACTGTTACTAAATGGAATGACAACATCATGTTGTTGAAAATGATCATGATGATAGAATTTCTTTTCGAGATCCTCGAGAGAATATTGTGACTGCCTAGGTGGTTTCCTTTGTGACGAAACGTGCTGCACTTTCTCGCTACCCTTCTTTTCCATCCATTTCTCGATCAAACGAGCACGACGAAGGCTCGTCGCCCTCACCTCTTCCTCGGACCGCTGATCCCTTGGATCGTCGTCGATGGAACGATAGATTTCATCTAGGAGAGTGGATGAGAATGATGGGTTTTGAGGGAAATGCTTCATGTTTTTGCTTCGTGTTTTGGGTGATTTGTCTCTCTTGGACATGGTTGATGGTGTGATGAAGAGGATGAAATAGGGGGAGCAAATAAGTGAGGAGAAAGAGAGAATAAATGGTAGAGGTGTGAAGAAAGCAAAGGGAAGTGAAGCTTCTGTGCTCTTACTCCTTTTTTGCTCTTTGTGTAAGATAGAGATATTAATAGCTCAAGGACGTGTAAAATAACCAAATGGACCATGGAGATGAGGCCATCTGCGCCAACAACCACTCCCATGTTTCTTTATTTGAAAGGAACTGGATTTTAAAAAAATAAGATATAAATAAATTTTATCTTATTATTTATCTAAAATAATTCATATAATTTTACGTATATGTATATATATGATGAATTTAAATTGATTCTCGAATATAATGTCATCGTATAATCGTTTTTTTTTTACTTATAGGTATGTGGTTTTGTTTTTGGGTTATTATAAGTGATTATGGACGTGACTTGCTATACATAGCCACTTTCCTATGTTGGGATATGAATGCCATTGATTATGTTTTCCATTCTAAACTCCCGTTGATTTTGACAATTATTCAAGGAATAAATATGCTTATTAATGTCTTTAAAAAAATGTGCTAATTAATGAAGATTACCCCGATTGTATTTGCCTCTTTTGAATTGGTTGGAAGATTCTTGCGACCATTTGAGTGCATTATCATTTTATCGATTTTCTGTTTTGGACACTTCTCAAGTCTATTTCTTGCAGATTTCAATGTTGGATAGGAATTTTAAATCATGTTATATCGCATCTCTCTATAAGTTTGCTAGACAAATATCTATTCGTATGACTTGAATTATCATATAAGATACAATTAAACTCACAGTTCAATACCAACACAAATAATTTAAGTTGATAAATTATGATCTAATTTGTGTTATATGTGATCTTGGGTTTTCATCCGTCAAGATATATTGTTATTTATAACAAATAATATTTTTATTTGTTTCAATATTAGCTGCACGATTAAATTTAGGAATAAATGGTTGAGATTAAATCGTCCATATATTACAAGCTTGATGTTTCTTATACATACTAATTTGAAAATAATAATTCTGATATTTCAAATTAGATATCTTAATTATTTTACTTCAAATATAGTTAGAAAACAACTAAAATGTTTTACACCAGCCAAATTGATGGAAAAAAACTCTCGAAAAGGGGGAAAGCTGAGTTGGAAAATAAATGGTGCGCATACATAGATGATAGATGTTGTTTTATTCACAGTAGTGCTTGCTGCTTTTTACCATGAAAGATTTGCCATTTCATCCATATTAAGTTTCAAAGATTTGTTTTGTCTTGCAGCGCTTAAAGAACTGAAGTGGTAGTCCATTACTAATACTGTAGGTACGTACGTCAAAGCTTAGTTGAATATGCTTTATAAGTTAATAGTGAAACTACTATAATTAGTCTATTGTCAATGAAATTCAAAATCTTAAGCACAATTATGCTACCAAACTGAAAATTTTTTGTAAAGACGGGCACCACATTTAGGACACGACGAAATCATATATCACATAGTATACATTAAGCTCGAACCTTTTTTTTTTTTGGATAAGAATTAAGCTCGAACTTTTTGTTAAAATGGATTTCTGACTCGCGGCATATTTATTCATGGGAAAATTAAATCCATTTGTTAGGATCGAGACATAAGACAAGGAGGACATATAAATCATGATTGCTTGTTTATCTGGCTAATTTGGAGAGATTATAAAAACCCACGCCTAATCTCGTATGCTACTTTAGTAGAGTTTATATGCAGCATGGAATGGTGTGGTCAGTGGTTTTGTTTAATTTGAGAGAAAAGCACGACCTCTGAACATGGGGGGAGAGAATCAAAATAAAATGCTACTAGTAATTAAATACAAAAAAAAGTTGATATAGTATTAATTAATAAGTTATTATGGTTTTTTTAATCATTTGATTGATTAAATATGAAATTATTTTGTTTTTTTTTTGTTTTTTTGATTCAACGGTAAAAAAAAAAACAATAACAATTTATTGACTAATGCTGCATTACTCGTTTTTTCCCAAATTAAATAAATGCAGGCTTAGATTGATTGAGTTTGAATTGTATTTAAATTAAGACAAAAGTTCTCATTATATTTAGCATGAGTAATCATTTGACCTGGAGCGGTTAGAGTAGCTATATTGTTCTTGATTAAATACTGAACATTGCCCTGCATCATATTCACTAATGATTTGGTACGTACACACTTAACAAACGTTTGTATATATTGATCTTTTCGGCCTAACTGGCTTCAACTGCTTGACCAACTCGTCATTTAAGAAATTCAAAATGATTAGCATTGAGAATATCACCTTTAGATTGAACGCCTATCATATTGACCGGCTTGTTCAGGATAAAACCAAATAATTAGGTGATTGTTTATCATTAAGATAATCCTTATTGATAATCTATCAACCTTTAGAAATAATATTATGTATTTCTTTAAAGTTGTTTCGTTGACAACAACTACAAGCCCAAAATAATGACAAAAGCAAGAAAAAGAACGTGCAAACTCCCTTTTGCTTCACAAGTTAATTCGATGATTATCATGCTCAATAAACAGCTGCAAAGCAAAAATCAACATTTCGTTCTCATAATCCAAATTATGATAATGAACTGGTTCACTCAGATTAGACACGTTGTGATTGAATCGACGCAAAATGTGTTTAGCATAGTCACCCTGGATTTGTATTATCGTGGCATAGAACATTCATGGTAGCATGAGGATGTACTTATGAGAAGTCGAGTTATGGTCCATACTATTACCAGGAGGATTATGGTCCATAGGACCATACTTGATTCATGTATTACTCCTCAAGTATAATAATTAAACCACGACATACATATGTGAATATTTGTTCTTAAATTCGTGATCTCGTTGTGTTGGGATGTTATTCTTTTGCTGAAGCAGATGTTCAGCTTGCTAATCAACTAGCTGTACTGAAAGCTGCTGAAACAAACTCTTCATCACATAATTATTTCCAACAATAGTTAACTTGTGAACATAAGCGCCAAGATACACCCACTATGCCATAAGATGAAAACTATGACGAGAGTACCGGAATTGCTGTTGCAGGCGACGAAGATGAAAACTACAACAACGAGCACCACACAAGACTGAAAGCAGTACACATCACCCTTGGCAAAGCGCTTGCGATGATGTTGCCTAAAGCATCGGTCGAAGAAGGGATTAGGAATATGCATACGTAGGATCTATCCTAGAGATTGTTTAATCATTTGAAACTATCATGTATGACCATGGTCCAAGTTACTAACAGATCAAGGATACGTGACAAAATCATTACAAATAAGTTATGCATGTAAAATCATTTTCATCTCTTCTCTTCCGCACAAAATTCTCGTCAAGTCGTCTTATCAATCGGATAACTGCAGCACACCATCGTGCCCACTGCCACCGACGTTAAAGCCGTAGGAGGAGATCAAGTTCCATCTCTATATATCAATATATACAGTGGTCCAACCCTACATGGACCTAAGTTTCCAACCAACGAAGAAACGTAACAGCTACGACGAGATATCCTACATTCTTATCCAGTGTCTAAGACCGAAAGAATGAACATATGATCAAAACATTCTCAACAGAACTGTTCAAAGGAGATCCAACGGCAACTAAGGGGACCTCTTTAAAGATATTAAAGGGGGACTGGAGGAGGCAAAGAGAGAGTTTGAATGAATGAAAAGCGGAGAGCTTTGGTGATCCCAAAGTGGAACTGCTGCTGCCGATCAAAGGTTAAGGTTACAGCAGTCCCCTCTCGCTCCTCAAAGTGCACAAAAATCAGTGCGAATCCGCACGAATCCCAACAAAGCATAACGGATTGATCGTCTCGTTTGTCGCTTCTCGACTTTTCTTTCTTCTTTTGAATCAAAATGATCGAATCCATCGGTCCTTGTTCTTCCTCCTCCTCCTCGTCTTCATCATCACGTTCACAATGAGGCACCTCCTTGCATCCTTTTGCTTTCTTCTTTTGCAGGGCTTTGCTTTGCTTTGCTTTGATCTGATCCCACGTGCAGTCCTGATGCACTTGCTGTACATTCTGCCAACGAACTGTTGCTCCTACATTTCATGTGCCATGAAATCCTTTTTGGTGCACGGTTCGTATCATCGTGGAACATTTGTCCCCTGTGACCCGGTGACCACCAACGGGGAAGACCATAGTTGACCAAGTTTGAAATATCACTTGATCTCAAGAGATGTAAAGTTCCACCTATTTGAAGTCATGGTTTATCGGTCCCTGAAGCCAAAGTAGTCCACATAGGTTTCCAAGACCCATCAACATGACGGGGCTCTATATTTTCAGGGATTGAAGCCTTCCAATCCCCGACAAAGGCAAATCACTAATCAGACTTGACTGATCAAAACACACAACCAGAACAGGGGATACATTAGGCGGAAACAGGAATGGTGGCAAACCATTATTATGCAGTCACAAAGATAAAGAAGAAGTCTTCTCCCAAGTATTCATCTGTATTAACTCACAGGCAAAACCAGGTTTATTGTACTATTAACTCCCTCTAGTCATCACAGGATGGGTACACATAGGAGGGCAAGCTGGGATTTACCTTAAGCTGCTTGCGCAACTGAGTAGCACCTCGTTAAGGCTTTGCTGATCATGCTTAAGATAATTAAGATCATAACTCCCTTATGAGTTCAGTCTTTGCACATCTACCAGCTGATACAGATCACCTCGCCGCTGCTTCCCTAGTGGCAGGTTTGTCCTGCAAATCCAACAAACACACATGCACCAGGGCTAAATGAGATCCTGCATTACTTATTTAGTTATTTTACAAGGATGATATGATCAAGACAAACCGAATACACCTTCTGAATTCAATTGTTGTGTAGTCAATTTCAGCAATAACAATCGCCTCATCATGTTCAGTTGTGGCCAGCACTTCACCAAACTGCAGTAAGCCAGGAACGTAACCTCAGCACTTACAGCAACGAAAGCATTGCATTATCACGGGGGAAACTTTTGGGCTTGTTTACTTACAGGTCCTATGAGCGTTGAATGGCCCCAAGCCACATAACCAGCAGTTGCATCACGTGCAGGTGAACAAGTAGCCACATATAACTGGTATAGAAGAAATTGGTTGATATAAGAGCTTATATTAGCACACCTCTATGCAACAGATAGAAACAGCACACGAGTAGTCCCCGAAAATTAGTAAAAACGCAATAAGCATGAAACATTGAACTCCAAAAAAACCTGCCAGTATTACCAGGTCATTAATTTGTCTGAAACATCAAATTTCTTGTCTTTCCTTTTTTTCATAGGAAAATATTTCATTTTCTCTTGTACACAACCATGAAAAGGACTTGAAAAACCTTCTTACTTTTTGTTACAGAAATGCGCTTTTTTTCCGGAACAGAATTGTTGAAGCTTACCTCTACATCCTAACTTATGATACTAGTTGGCAGGGTCACAATGTCTAGATAATGATCCTTTCATAAACCCATTTCAAGAGCACAGTCAATTGGCACTGGGCAGCAATCCCCTTGGCTGCTTCAAAAGGATGAGGCCTCCACTAGCCCAATGCCATAGTTTGCAATTCGCATCATTTACGTTATGTGCCATTTTACTGATACACATAAATTCTGACTAGAAATTCTAGCAAGAAGAACAAGAAAAGAAAAATGTACCTGATTATCTGCAGCCCTGCGTACCAAATATACAGAGGTCAGAGAGTTGTCACCAATGGCTATTTAAACATACTAAACATTTTTGCCTTGTTGTCATGACGAAGTATTTTCTTACCTTGCCCTCTGAAGCAATTCCCAGTGCAATGGTCCAGTCGTCATATTAAAAGCACCAGGGTAGCATATCAGATGAGCACCTGAAGAACAACAGTGTGAGCAGTGAGTCAAGTGTTCACGTGTATGATTGGACAGAACAGCTACATAGACACAAGTGTCCTAGAAATCGAGTACCTAAGCTAATGTGATCTACAACCTCAAATGGATTAAACAAAAACAATACAACAATTATGCGCCAGTAAGTTAGCCCACTGGTCAAATCCTTCAGAGAGGGAAACCAGGAAGGCTGACGAATTTGAAGAACTCCCGAAGTCAAATGTCATTGCACAACATTACTTTTGGCAAAGAGTAAATTTCCACAAACTATGTAAAAGAAATTTGAGAAAGAAATGTGGAAATATGTGCCAGTGCTAGACTATGGCATACATAAAAAAATAAATACAAGTAGAAACTTAAAAGACTGCAAAAGTAAGCAGTAACTCAAACCTCAATCCGACCAACACAGTTACACACCTCTTGCGGCATACAACATGGCCAATTCTTGGAACCGAATGTCATAACAGATGCCTACGCCAATCCGCCCAACCGCTGCATGAACAATACACAGTTGCTAAACACCAATCACCAGTCGAATTATTTAAAAACTAAAAACATGCGATGAACTCTACATCATCTGAAATCGGAAGAGACAAACACATGAAAATATGATGAATATCTAACGCTAAAGCACATGACAATTTAAATTAAAATATGAAATGCCAAGGGCAGGTGACATGAAAAGTATAAGACAAGCATGCAAGGACAACGTTTTTGCCAACCTGTGTCAACCACGGTGGGAGTCTCCCCTGCTGTAAGGGTTTTTGATTCCTGAAATGTTACCTTCCCAGGGATATCAATATCAAAAAGGTGTATCTGCAATACACTATTCAATGAGTCAGCAAAACAAACTTCACCAGCGATCCCTACCCACTTCTCCCACACATACAACCCTCGAAAAATTAAAAGAAAGAAAAAAAAAACAGTACTCTTGCAGCAAGTTATTTGTGTTTACCTTTCGGTGTTTGGCCTTGAGCTTTCCATCAGTATCAAAGATACAGCAAGTATTATACGACTTACCTCCATATCGCTCTGGTATGGAGCCCCCAACAATAACGATATCTAGAGCACGAGCAACTTCAGATAGCATAGCTGTTGAGGGGGAGGCACTGCCGCCAGCATCAATGTCCTCAGCGTAGACTGGAAAGCTATCATTTGAATATGGACTATTCCATATTTCCTGAGTGGACATAGAATGCAACGATCAGTGATTCAACTAGGAGTAATGGACTAATTAGCACAAAGAAAAATTGTTCCTTTTTCTGAAAAATTGTTCCATTCTCCCAAAACTCATTTGCTTCCTTTTCAGTAGGAAGAAAAAGAATTATACCACAGAGAAATCATCAAAGCAGAATAGATCTATAGATGTATCCAAAAATCAGATGGAATGATGCAAAACTTACGGGCAACATCACAAGCTTGGCACCTTTCCCTGCCGCTTCCTCAATCGCCTTTTTGGCATGAGCAATATTACGCTTCTTATCAGCAGTTACTAATAGCTGGCAAAGCCCGATCTTGAACTGCAAGCACAAGCATATGATAGACCAAATATATTATAGAAGAAAATTCAGACGGATTGAAAGCATGTTTCGGAGTATGGATAAATTATTACAGAGGAATCACAAAAACAATATTTCTTCTGCTTGGATGATAAAGAGCAATTACAGCAAAACCAAAGACGATGCAGCTAATGCACGTGGAGGGTTTTGAAATTTTCTGGTGAAAATTACATCCGAAAGGAGGAACATAGTAGAGAGCGAAGAAATCACTCTTTGAGTTCACAACTGACAGCTAGATTCCCATGTTACATGTATTCATGAAATCCAAGCTTGTTGATCTCGTACCATGGGTTCATTATGCAAACTAAATCAGTTCCTATTTTCCTACGGATTCTCAATCATGCAAACTCAACTAACACGAAACTGCAATTTCAAGTGATTTCAATCCATTCCCCATTATCATTCTCAGCCAAAACAAAATCAAACAAGTCAAAACAATTCTCTTCAAAATTCCAATCTGCTTGCCTTTTCTATAGCGACAATTTCTTCAATCTCATCCCATCATTTCCCATTTCCACCACAACCCCAATCCCCCAAATACACACAACCCCAACTAACAAAAACACAAACAGGCACAAACCCAAAAGCCCAATTCACATTATTCCAACCACACCCCATTTAAAGAACCCATTCAGTTTCACTCGCCTGAGTGATGGGCGATGGAGGCAACTGCACTGCAGGCGGAACCCTAGCCTGCTCGGGCTTGAACGAAGCCATTGTTGCTGTGCACTTGAAACTTGCCCAATTGAATGGTCCCTTATGGTTAGGGTTGAAGTTGATGGTGGTGCTGATTCGGGTCGGGTTGATTTTGGGGATTGAAGAAGGGAAAGTGAGAGAGCAGAGGCGCGGGTGGGTTGCAGCGGTGAAGATGTTGTGCTGTAATATTGCTTTCATTTGATCTTCATTCGTGGTTTGATCATCGATAGGAGCCGTGACTGATGAGTATAACCAGACAAGCCCCGCTGTGGTTAGAATAGATTCGATATATTTTCTGGAATCTAAACGGTTTGGGTTGATTTTTAGTTTTTCTAGAATGAAGAATTAAAAAAAATTAAAATTCATAAAAAAAGAATGGATTTTGATTTTTGATTTCTGATTTTTATGGATAAAATGTTTTGTTAGGTGTGGTTAAAATATGCTTGGAATCAAACTGCAAAATCGGGGTGAACATGATCAATAAGGGCAAGCCAGATCTGTCAATTCATGGTGGAATTGTTGACGACTGTCTTGAGCTGATGAGGACAGGTCAAAAAATTTGTTGCTTTTGGATACCAAGCAAGGCTAATAGAACGACTCAAGAAATGGCCCGCTACGCTTCAGTTTGTCATGTAACAGGGGAATGGGAATCAACCCCACCCTAATGTGATAAACATGTGTATTTCTGATAATGAGCAATTAAACTTTGTCAGGACGGCCTTCTAAAAAAAAAAAAAAATTCAAGAGTTTTTTTTTTCTGATAATCCTTTGATTTGATTTTATAATTTTGATTTTTTAATTTTATGATTCTCTTACTGATTTTAGATTCTATTAGTTTGAATAATCATATTAAATAGGTCCAACTTAATATAGAATTCGGTATATTTAGCCACAGTCAAGAGTGTGTTACATCAATTTGAGAACACATTTTGCGTGCCCAACGTTAAGTAGCTATATCGTGACGAAAATCGAGTTCTAATGTGACTAACTCATACTCCCTCCGGTTCAAAATTTTTACAACGACACACATTTTGAGATTTAATTTAGTACGATTAAACATTATTTTTTATAAAATTGTTGCGAAATACTAATGACAGATTGAAGTACTACCTCCGTCCCCAAAAAAATTACAACGGCATGCATTTCAAAATATTTCGTTCTTATTCTTAACGATGTCAGAAAAAACTTAGAGTGGTTCAAGATTAAAGTTCATGACTTAATCTATCATTAGTGTTTCACAATTTTTTTGTAAAAAATAACGTTTAATCGTACTAAATTACACCTTAAATCACGTGTCGTTGTAATTATTTTGAGACGAAGGAAATATGAATTTTAATCCTAAATCAATTTAAGATTTTTATGACATTATTAAAAATAAGAATGATATACTTAAAAATACGTGTGTTGAGAAAATTATGTGAGGGAGGGACTTCGGATCAAGTTAGACCAAACTTTTTTCCTTTTCCCTCTTCATTCTATCCCTACCCACTCTACCCAGATGGATGCGATGGGGCAAAAGATATATAGAACACCCTCGTCGTATATAGCGCCTATTCGTAGTTTCAATTATCCAACGGGCTGAGAGACGACCCCAAAACATGGCCTATGGCCGAAGCATCTAATTGTACAAGATCATTGATCCCAAGATGCATAACCAGGTAATCCTATGGTTTATTTCGCGTAAAAAAACAATATGACTGAAAAAAATGATGGGACTATGTAAAAAACGTCTCAAGTAACGCTATTTTGTAATCCTTATGGGTATAAGCACAAATGACAAATGAACCAGTCTCCCACAGATTGCCATTTGTCATCAAAAAGAAAATACAACGAAACTCACAAAATTTTCAAAAAACAGTTTTCCCCAACGGTTACAGTAACTGCCACCCGCCCTCTTTTATTCCAATCTTTCCAACACAATCCCTCTTCACCCCTCAGACACCCGCTCTTTCACTGCCATTCCCTTGTCTCAAGCACCAAGAGGGGTGTTTGGTGCTCGAGACTCCGCCTCAACGGACGCCTAATCGACTATATGGAAGAAGACCCTAGGCCAAGTACCTTCCCTGGCCAAGACCCATATGCAGGAGATGTTGCTTCTCCAAGTATCAATACCCCTGAATTGGATGGATTTCTTGGTTCCGATATGGTACCTTCTCGACAAGCTGGTAGTGGAACGAATTTTATTGATCCATTGAACGATCCGTGGCTCCTTGAATGTTTTGATCCCGCAAGTAATGTGTCTGGACTACGTGATCCTGGAGAGGGGACTTCTCAGAGAGGAGGAATAGGGAGTGGCGGAAGCGGAGGGGATGATTTTGGATGTCCAAGGCCGTTGTATACTTGGCCACCCCCGGCGGTTCCTTATAATTGTACTTGTTGTCAAGTCCTTAGAGAGATTGTTCATACCAATGGTAATCAAATGCACATGAGTGGCGCCTCATACTTTTAGCGATTGCATGTCCGACATGGAACACAGAGAATAGAAACCAGATTAAGGGTTTTAGGCAGATTTCAAAAGTTACATCGTATCTTGCAATGACATGAATTTATTTGTGACAATCTGATTGAAATATATATACATGTTGGGTTACTAAAATAAATTCCCAAGGAAGATCGGAAACATTACAGTTTTGGGAATCGCCAACTGCTATAATCTGAATATTGTCGTCATACAGGGGCATGTTTTGGTATTTGTTAACCATCTCGTGTTTAAATTCTGAGTTCCCTTGTTATAACATGATGTAGGAATACACACGATGAAGTTTGAAATTCATGGCAGAATTGGCTTAATTTCTCATGGGATTCTGGAGAACTACTTTTATGGTTCTGATGCTCGACAACGACAAATGTTTGAGTAAGATGCATCCTTCATATTCTGAATTTTGATCTTTGGAATGCAAAAACTTAGTACTTGGAAAATATTATAAATTTTTATATTGTTCTAATCTATGGCTTCAACATGGGTAAACAAAAAAAGCTTTGGTCAGGAAAGCCTGGATGGCGTTAAGAACTTCTTGAAGAACTATTTCGAGGAGCGCAGGCTTGCTGGCTACACCTTGTTACCAGATATGCTCGCCGTCTTCTATGGAGCGGTATGTGTAGGGCTTGATGGGAGCAATAAACAGCCTGCAGGTCCGTCTTCTTGTGAGTTTGCTGGCGATTATATAAACAATCCAAGGATTTCAGGTTAGTGATCATATCAGAAGTTCTGAACATAACATAACTGTACGAGAAATCACTGTTTTCTACTACTTTTTCTGCTATTCCAACCGCTTAGAATGTTTAGCCTCTATCATTATCCTATGGCATTCGATCTAAAAATAATCACTGCTTTACAGTATAGTTATTTTGGAACCCATGTCGTCGAGAAATTACTCATATTCATAATTATATCGTTTCTACTGAAACATACTAAGTTCTTTGTCACTTGGATGTAATGAAGAGCACCAGAACCAAGCATATCCCTCGAGCGCAGACACTTTAGCCGGTCCTCCGGTTTCGAATAGGCAAGCAGAAGGCAGATACACTTCGACAAGTCCACCTGCGACAAGAATCCTGGGAGAAAGCAGTGCTGCAGCAGAAAATGCTCCAACGAACGTGAATGATCCCGACTTCAGTGCAGACGTCGTAAATTCAATGGGGAACGGAAGCAGAGCGGAGGAAAGTAATGGAACATCAAGGGCATTGGTGCTTATAGAACAACCTGATGGCGACATTGCTCCGTTGAATCCATCTGGAGCAGCTGCAGGCAATGCACCAAGACGACGGAGAAGCTATGCTGAACAGGTTCCTTTCTTTTCATGAACCATATATGAAAAATAATTTACCTCTTGTCTATCATATAATGATGCTTACGATATGTGATATGCAAGTAGAGCAGAGGGCCAGAGCAAAGAACTTGACATGGGACGAGATGTCGAGTTGTTTTCATCTCCGTTTAAAGGACGCTGCCAAGAGCTTAGACTTCTGTGAAACGACCGTGAAGAAAAGGCTACACGAACTCATCAAGCGTTGGCCTTACAGGACGGTAAATCTCGTTATCTGGTGCATTTTCGTCATTTCTTGTTCTTGATTGATTACCATTGCTTATCTCGGCTTTGATCTCTGCAGGTGAATAAGCTTAGGAAGGAGATGTCCGTGTGGACCAACAGGCTGAACTCTGCGGATGAACGCGAGAAACAGATCGCAAGAGCAGAGATTCGGAGACTCCAACAAGAACTTGATGACATTTACAGCGGAAAAACTACTGGACGCTTTTGATTCAGTCAAACTTCGTGTAATAAGAAGGGAGATGGTTCTATGTTATAATAAGTGATGCTATTCATTCTATACAATCTTATCCACAGGTTTTTGACGTTGTCGTATGGTTCACAATTTTGAACACATTTCTCATTATAGATTGACGTTGACAAATAATGTTGATTGTCGCAACAAGTGGTTAAAATGTTGATTGGATAAGATGCTTTTTTTGGACAAAGTGATTGTATAAGATGTTGAAATCTACTCTTTCACAAAATAAGGGGAAATTGTTAGTATCCTCGTACGATATACACCCTTCCCATAAATATATATTTTGATTGATGGGATTGATATATTATATTGTTTTCGTTTCAAAATAAATGTAACAGTTTTTCGAAACTTTCTTGATAAGGATTAACATTATTTTTTATAAAACTATGGTGAATTAGCAATTGATAGATTAAAAGATGAACTTTTATCCTCTGTCAAAAAATAATTTTCCCACATTGTTAAGATCAAGAACGAAACGTCTCGAATTAAATATCATTATATTTTTATTTTATTTTTTTGAAGTGAGAGAATATTATTTTTTTAATATGTTTTTTTCTGATCAATTTATTTTTATTTTTTTTGTATATTATGAAAAATCTGAATTTGTTATTATCGTTGTTTTTCTTCAGTCAATCGGTCACTGAAATGATGGGGTTTCAAAGGTGCTCCTAGTAACGTGTTTATTTTGGAAAACGTAAAACTTGCGTGACGATCAGGCTATTATCAAACGCCAGTCACCGCCATAACTCCGTTATCTTCTCCTTCTCCAACCACTGTTCACTATCGCCGGCGACGATCAAGCCACCGCATCATCAGCGGAATCCACCATGATCCCGGCGGAGCACCTCTCCCCTCTTCCATCGATTCCGAGTCATCATGGTTCAATGGCATTGGAAACCCTAACCCTAACCCTAACTCCCGGCGGCGGCAATCCAATGTAACGTTCGAGGACGAAATCAATCGCCATCTGCCCTAATCCTCTGAGGTTCAGCGAACAAGGTCGAATTCCCATCCTTCCATTTTTCTTGATTTTCATTTCGTTCGAAGGGTTGGGTTGCTGTTGTGATGATCTTGTGAGTTGTGAAGTACAGACATGAACAGTCGAGTCACGAGTGTTGCATCGATGTCCTGTGACCATCACCATCTGCTTTGTTTTGGTATGTACGAGACATAACCGGCCACAAAAAAAACTACTCCTCTCTCCCTCCCTCCTAGCTAAATTATCATTGAATATTTGATTCTATCAATGGTTCGATTTCGTCCACCGTCAAAATATGTTTCCATGAGTTCACCAATCAAGATGGTCTAGCTCCATTCTTTGTACCACATGGTAGTTGACCTTCGTGAAACTGCCACTTAGGATTCAAAGGCCGCAATCAAATCTGGAAATCTTTGAATCTGTTGGGAATAGGCGGGCGCATGTCTTAGTAGAAAATAATTGGGATAAATGATATAAAAGAAATTGTCACTATGATTTATGTGATTCTCCCCGTTCGTTCTTAAGGTTATAGAATCCAACAAATATTTCTACTATTTAAGAGAATATCATTACAAAAGAATTTAAGCATAACTCATAAATTTTACGAAGTCTACACCTATCCAAAAATAATATTATAATATTTAAAATAATTTTTAAATATTATTATAATTGGATTTTTTTTTTGGTGAGTAGATATACTCAAACACTATACCGTGTTTGTTTCTAATGCTCTAAAACCAAGGCTTTCTTGGCTCTGCCTCTTCTGCTTGGCTCTCTTACATTTTGTGCTCTGCTTCTAAGCTTATATACGCACAAGCTTAGAATGTGTGAACATTGACCAGCCCTCCAAAATAACTCCGCGTGCTGCAACTGAGAGCAGCCTCAAAAGTCCACAAACACCTCATGTTTCTTCCACCTAACAATCCAAGTAGCGGCAAAAGGAATAGAACTTCAACTCCTTTTTATCAACATCACCATCACCTTAATAATCCCATCAGAATTGCACATTTGTGTTCGCACGATCTTGCTGTCCAAGTGTATATAGCAACCTTGATGAATGAGGTAACTGAGTCAGACGATGTGCTTATATCGTTCGTGTTCATTTTGTAGTGTCTTTGTTTGTTGATGTCGTGAACACATTCCTACACTTTCCACATCATAACATAACTTTTTTCACCTGAATGATATGCTAATCCGTTTGTGCACATATTTATATATTTGCAGCGGGAATACAAAATGAAGCTGAAAGTGTCCTAGAGATAATTGAGAACCATTTCAACGGGGGTAATGAGAGCAAGCCTCCTAAAGCCGTTGTGCCAGGTCGAAGCTATGTTCATCTTTAATGGGATAAGTCTCTCGTACAATTTCTCTTGATATGGAGATCCTGCTCAGTGACCCGTGAGGTAACTTCATGCATATTTTCTCGGGCTTTAACGCTTCTTTCTTTTATTTGCACTCATGTACTGTATGGTTTTTTAAAATTTTCCGTAGAAGTTAGAAATGTGAGTTGGGAATTGTTGCTTCGTATCGTACGTTAAGAGATGATGAAAAGAAAACAGCTTTCCTTGGTAGTAAAGGACAAAATAAAGCACTCATGCACTCATGCAATATATACCACAAGATTGTTGTATATATCATAGAAAAAAAAAGTCAAAAAATAAAAAGGTTATGTAAAAGGACAAGTTAGGGATTATGTTTGACAATCATCGTTCGTTCATTCATAGTACGGAGTATGATTTGCACCCCACACGGCTCCAGCTGGGAACCTTTATTCACATACTGTATTTGTCATGAAGTCATGTCAGTCACTCTGGAATGTAGTAGCCATATGTCAACAGAAGAAAGGAAGCATCTTTGGTGGAGTATATGACTCCTGATTTGGCAGATCTTAGGTGATCTCCAAGCTTCCGTTTATGGACATCATGAAAAGTGTATAGAAACGCAGCGGTAGAGGGCGATGCAAAACTCTTGATCACCTTGTTGCAGCAAGATCCATATGTCCTCGATCGTCGCCAGGTGCCCGACAATGGTTTTCCATCTTCTCCACTTCACATATCAGCTAAGCTCGGCCACTTGGAGTTCTCGAACGAGTTGGTGAACAGGAAGCCTGAGCTTGCGGAGGAGCTCGATGGCATCACCAGGTCATGCCCGCTTCACTTGGCTTCTGCCAACGGGCATCTGGAGATAGTAAAGGTTCTTGTGGCCACAAGTCCTGGTATGTATCTGTCGCGTGACTTTCGGGGGAGGAATCCGCTTCACCTGGCTGCCTTGAAGGGGCGGGTCGATGTGGTGGGGGAGCTGGATCGGGAAATGCCACAGGCGGCGCGAGAAAAGGTGGGGGATGGCGGAGGCTCTGTCCTGCACTTGTGTGTTTAATTTAGCAGGCTAGAGGCTCTGAAGGTGTTGGTGAATTGTTTTTGTGATGATGAGATTTTGAACGCGAAGGATGCCGATGGCAACTCCTTCTTGCATCTTGCTGTTGCTAGCAAACAACTCGAGGTAAATGGGGCATATACTCGAACTTTCACATATAGGAAAAGCATTAGCCATTTATAGCCATATATGAGGTGAAAATGATAGGCTTGCGTCGATGGTTATTGTTTACATGTACTAGACAACTGAGGTATGATCACTGCACGCATCCTGCAGGTTATACAATTTCTGCTCACCTGCCGGAAGTTGGATAAGAACGCACTGAACTGCAATGGCATGGCGGCGATTGATTTTTTTGCGAGGGGCCCTAGAGACAAGAAAGACTTGGAGATTAGGAAAATACTAAGAGGTGCAAAGTTCCTTCATGCTGCAAGTTTTCGGAGCGACTGGGAAAAACATACCATGTGGCTAGAAAACCAAAGGAGCTCACTAATGGTTGTGACATCACTCATTGCGACGATGGCTTATCAAGCTGGGCTGAACCCACCAGGTGGAGTTTGGGAAGACAGCCAATCTTCTGCTTCTGGTGCAGTGCCGTTGCACATAGTGGGTACTTCTGTGATAGCAAGAACTCATGCATACGAGCACAATATGTACATGGTTGTGAACACAGTCGGTTTAGTCTCCTCAATGAGCATTATTCTTCTGCTCATAAGCGGATTGCCTTGCCGGGGTTTTTCTGTGCGGATGATGATGTTCTTCATGTGGCTGGCGATAAGTGCAATGATATTCTCGTACTTGCTTTCGATGTATGTTCTCACACCCGAAGAAGATAGAAAGACTCCAATGCGCGTTATAAAAATCTCTATCCTGGGGTGGACTGGCCTGCTGGTGCTCCTTTTGCTTGGTTTTGTAGTCTACCGCATCATAGGAATGTTATGGTGTCGCGATTTCTTTGAACTATGTGGAGGTTGTGCTCTGTAAACAGCATGGATCGTCCCCATGTTTAATGGCATTGTGTTACATGTGCTCTGGATATTCAGAGTTCTGTGATTAGCCATGATAACCCCAGGCACTCTTGTTCTGTATCTGTGACACTTTCCTGATAAAAGGCGGTTTGCACGCAGACATTATATCTGTTCATGTCGTGTTTCGCTAAATCAGTTCCCTCAGCCTAGCACTCGATGAATGCTATATATGGTTTGGGGGCTGCACATGTTTTGGATATGAGATTAGTTTTATGACTTGGATTTCTTGTAGTTGATTCGGGAATAACTGTATATATATTGCAAAGCCAATGAAAAAATATATCTTCCTTGAGCGACTCCTTTACACACGCTGACACCCACATTATCGGTCTAATTTTGAATCTGATCTGATGGACTCTGATGATTCAATGGGTGTGGTAGGGTACTGGGTTTCGAGTACTGGGTTTGGTGGGTTTCTTGTTCTCGAGTTCATTGAGTGAGCGAGGGACTATTGGGTCTGTTAGAGTTTTGTTGGTTGATTTGTGTTTCTTTAATGAGGGCATTTCAGGGATTGTGTTTGATTTGCTCGGTGGATTTGTTGATTTCTTGGATTTTGTCTATGACATTGATGATTCATTGAGCCTGGATGCTCCGATTTAGATTTTGTTGGTGGGTAAGTATTTGTGTAGAATGTGGATTGTGTTGTTATCCTGTTAGTTTTGGTATTGATCTGGTTATATTTTCTTAATCTCATATTTATTGAAACGTTTTGATTCGATATTAAAATTTATATAAGTATTGAATTTATATAAATTTTAATTAAAAAAATGTTTTTTTAATAATAGTATTGTTTATTATAAGAAAAAAATTAATGAATATATTGATTTGATATTTTTAAATATTAAAAAATCAATAAAAAATTATATATTTTTTAAGACGGATCAAATAAAAGAATACTACAATTAATATAAGATCAATGAAATATATTTAATTGATTTTAAATATTGATGGGACTCATATGAATTAAAACAATACACGAAAAAAAAAAAAAGAGACAACGAGTTGTCTTTTTTTTATTCGAAAGTCAACGAGATGTCTTTTTTTTATTCGAAAGGGGAACGAGTTGTCTTCAGGGACCATCAAGCCGAAATATTGGATGGTCATGGACGGCAATGGAGCAACGAAATCATCACATGGGACACTGGAGTTTTTGATACAATTGGTCTTTGTATTTTCCATTTTGTTCTTCTACCTAATAGGTTGGCAAGTACAGGGGCTTTGAGAAGCAGAAGAGAAGGCAGAGAGCCAAGCAAGCCACTGGGCATAGAAAATTTAGAATAACGAATTTATGTTTTTATTATAAAATTATCTGATTATAAAAATATTTATAAATTATTATAAATATTATAGTATTGTTTTGGACAAGTATTAGATACGAGTGTTACAAAAATAATAAATAAAAAGATAAACTTTTTTATAATAATTTTCGATGGGATAATAAAAATGCTTTTCAATTATCAATTAACATAATCCAAAAAATTAAATAAATCACGTAAATCTTCGTGTCACAGTGTAATCCTTCAATTTCAAACATTGTTATTAATCGATCTGGGGTGCAGTTGAGTTGGACAGATTCACTACGCATAGTACCACGAAGAAATATAGCGGGCGGAGTGTAGCTTGGAAGTAGTCTGGGGTTTTTCGACAGTGTGTCGTATCCACCTCCACTGCAATGAGACCGATTGTCCGTACATGTCGGATCAGTTGGCTTGTCACAAGCATGGAAGAAATGACTTGGACTCCAAGATACTTTTTACGTCTCATAAACAATATTCTTTTCTTTTTAAATTATTTATAATAATTTGAAAAATATATCTATTGAACTCAAGTTTAATTCGCATTGCGGACGATCAAATATTATTTTTTATAAAATTATTATAAAACATTAATGATAATTTAAATTATGTACTTTAAGCTGACGTCAATAGCATAATTTTATTGTGTCATTGAAACAATAAATGAAACTTATCAAAATACGTATTGAATAATACAATAATTAAGAGTTTTGCATTTAATAGGGAACGGAGGGAGTACAACGTTATATTCCTTCTGTCTTATTCAAATTATAACACTTTTCTTTTTGGGATATCTCATTCAAATTACAATCATTCAAGATATAATAATTTTTTCATACCAAAATATATCATCATTTCTCTTTTTTTTTCTCATTTATCTCATATATTCACAAGGATAAAGTTATCATTTTTTATTAATTCAACACACACATAAATTATCGTGACAGTTCAAACCGTTATAATTTGAATGGAATGGAGGGAGTATATCACCACTGCAATATTCAACATATTTTGAGGAGTTTCGTCATTCATCTCAACGACGTAAGAAAATTATATCACTGATTCAGAGTTGAAGCACGTAACTTAAATTATCATTATTGTTTCACAATAATTTTACGTAAAATAATATTTGATCATTTTGCGAACGATACGTAACTTTGAATAATTTATCGTTGATCTAAACAAACGTTATGTTTTTTATAAAACGACGATAATATAACTCATACAATAAAACATCAAAGTTTTAAATTTACGTACATAGCATTAAACACATTGACGTGAATGAGTTTGTTAAGGAAGAAATGGTCTCCTCTAAATGACAAGTTCAATCTAAAACAGCAAAATCGTCACAATTTTTTTTTAGAGATTGATGAGAAAAAATTGGAGGTTGGTGCCTCATTCACAGCCACGGCTCCGATATCCACTGCCTGGCCGCCGACGAGACCTCCGACGTCTTCTCCTTCTCCAAATCACTGTCACCATCGCCGGCAACGATCAAGCCACCACATCGTCGGCGGAATCCCGCCGGAGCAGCTCTCCCCTCTTCCATCGACTCGGAGTCACCTGTCGTTCAATGGCATTGAAGGGACGAAATCAATCGTCCTCTACCCTAATCGTCGGAGGCTCAGCGAACAAGATCGAATTCCCATCCTCCGATTTTTCTTGATTTTCACTTCGTTCTGAATTGTGGTGATCTCTGTGAGCTGTGAAGCAGAGAGATGAATAGTTAGTGTACAGTATCTGCATTGTTTTGTTTTGGTTGAGGAATCAATCCTACCAGAAGTTGGAACGGATGGCAGAAACTCCATCATTATGGATGTTAACAGTTTTGGTATATACAACAAGTGATTATGTTCCCATGAGTTTGTCAATCAAGATGGTCTAACTCCATTCTCGGAATGTCTCTAAACCACATCCTAGTTTGGCCTTCATGATGCCACAACTCACGATTCCAACTCCGCCATCAAATTGGAATCGCACGGTCTTGGCAGTCCTGACTCCTGAGCATATAGCAACCTTGATGAATGAGTTTAACTGAGAGTCTTTGTCTGTTGATGTCGGGAACACATCCTACAATTCCCTCATCTTAACATGACCTTTTTCACCTGAGCGAAACGCTAATCCGTGTGTCTATGTGTTTATCTTGTTGCAGTGGGGATTCAAGATGAAGCTAAAATTACCGTCTATTGCCCTAAGGCTTGTCGAGACCGTTTCAGCTGGGTTAATGAGAGCAAGCCTTCTAAAGGCGATACGTCGAAATATGGTTGATTAAAATGGGACAAATCATTCTCAGAACAACTTCTCTTGAGCCCCCTGGTGCAGGGATATGGAACTCCTGCTCACTGACTTGTGGAGGTAGCTTCCTGCTGGCTCTATTGCTTCTGTCTTTTATTTGCGTTATGTGCGATATTTCGAGAATTTTGATAGAGTTAGAAACGTGAGTTGTGAGTCTTTGCTTATCTTATGTTAGAGATGACGAATGCAGAACATGTTTCCTTGGTATATTCTGCAAGCTCGCTGTATATGCTCAATGCATCAAAGGTTACAGTTTTGATTCTGTAAAGGACAAGTCAGGGATTGTGTTGGACATTCATTCATATTATCATTTGCACCACACAAATCTTCACCTGGTAACCTTTATCCACGTATGGGACATGAAGACACGTCAGTCATTCTGGAATTAGTAGCCATAAGCTAACAGAAGAAAGGAAGCATCTCTTGTTTCTCAATTGAATGTGGATATCACTGGTTGAACTTACTTGACTCTTGAGGATCGGTTTTGTTGCATATGGGTGATATGATTTTATTTATTTATTTATTTATATGCTGCTGATATGAATGAATTTCTTTTGGTCATGCAAGCACGCAACTATGCTTGGCACAGCTCGTGTTCACTCCAGAACAATAGGAGAATATTCTCTATCAATTATGATTTGCTTCCATTCTCCATTGTGTAGGATATATAGACCACTCTAAGCTTACAGTTGAGATTCGGGGTGATATCGAGGCTTTCCGTTAATGGATATCGTGAAAAGTGTGTACAACGCAGCAGCAGAGGGGGATGCAAAACTCTTGATCACCTTGCTACAGCAAGATCCATATGCCCTCGACCGTTGCCAGGTGCCGGACAATGGTTTCCCCTCTTCTCCACTCCACATATCAGCTAAGCTCGGCCACTTCACTTGGCTTCTGCCAACGGGCATCTGGAGATAGTGAAGGCTCTTATGGCCGTAGGTCCGGATATGTGCCTATCGTGTGACTTCCAAGGGAGGAATCCACTTCACCTGGCTGCCTTGAAGGGACAAGTCGATGTGCTGGAAGAGCTGGGTTGAGAAACGCCACAGGCGGCTCAAGAGAAGGTGTGGGATGGTGGAGCCTCTGTTCTGCACTTATGTGTGAAATTTAGTAGGCTAGAGGCTCTGAAGGTGATGCTGAATTGTTCTTGTGGTGATGAGAATTTGAATGCGAAGGATAACGATGGCAACTCTATCTTGCATCTTGCTGTTGCTAGCAAACAACTTGAGGTAAATGGGTACTTTCGCAATTCACAGCCCATCACTTGAGAGTTTTTGGGGCATGTACTTCTCTTCCTTTCACCATCTATGAGGTGGGAAAATGGTAGTCCTGCTCAGGAACATACTTCGCCCAAGGCTATGATTTGCATGTACTCACAACTGAAGTATGATTCCACACATCCTGCAGGTTATCCAATTTCTTCTCACCTGCCGGAAGTTGGATAAGAACGCACTGAACAGCAATGGCATGACAGCGATGGATATATTTGCAAGGGGCCAGAGAGACACGAAGAAAGACCGGGAGATTAGGAAAACACTAAGAGGTGCAAAGTTGCTTCGTGCTGCGAATTTTCGGAGCCACTGGGTAAAACACGCCGTTTGGCTAGAAAATCAAAGGAGCACGCTAATGGTGGTGGCATCGCTCGTTGTGACGATGGGTTATCAAGCTGGGCTGAACCCACCAGGTGGAGTTTGGCAAGACAGCCAATCTGCTGTTTCTGGCACAGAGCCGTCGCACACAGTGGGTACTTCTGTGATAGCAAGAACTCATGCATATGAGTATAATATGTACATGATCGTGAACACAGTCGGTTTAGTTTCCTCCATGAGCATTATTCTTCTGCTCATAAGCGGATTGCCTTGCCGGGGTTTTTCTGTGAGGATGACGATGTTCTTAATGTGGCTAGCGATAAGCGCAATGACATCCTCTTACTTGCTCTCGTTGTTTGTTATTACACCCGAAGAAGATAGAAAAACTCTAATGCGCATTATAAAAATATCGATCCTGGTGTGGACTGGCCTGCTGGTGCTCCTTTTGCTTGGATTTGTAGTCTGGTGCATGGTAGGATTATTGAGGACAGCAGTGCAATTTCTTGGAACCATGTGGAGATTCTGCTTTGTAAACAGCATGGATCGTCTCGATGTTTGATGGCATTGTGTTACATATACTTCGGATATTGAGAGTTCTGTGAGTACAAATGTTAACCCTAGACACTCTAGTTAAAAGTCGGCTGGCACGCGGACATCATGTATGTCTGTTGATGTCCTGATTTGCTAATTCAGTTGCCTCTGCCTGGGACCTGATGAATGGTTGGTACGGCATCATGGACATAGTCTCGCAATCAATCAAGCGTCTCATCTATTGCACATCTGTTGCTTGAACTTCAAACAACCAGGCATAGATCATTGTACCTCATTCTGTCACTAGCGTCCTGGGCAAGTCATTCGAATAGGCGAACACAAAAGTGGAAAGAAAACTATGAGCAATAAGGGTTTTCGAGATATGTTCTTCAAACTCTCGTGTCTAGATCATACCAATTCATGCATTTAGGATATCTATCATGAAAACATGTTGATTCACGCAAAAAAAAAAAAAAAAAAAAAACGTTAATATAATCATTGATGTTGCAAGTTAAGTTCTCTTTCTCACCCATCGATTATCCCAACATCATTCTGTCATCCTCGATCAACCATCAATGCTACGAGTTTATAAACTACTGCACAAATCAATGCAGACATTTCCCTTCGGCCAAACGCTTCAACCACTCGGTCCTTGTCAGAAATCAATATTTCCACTACTCACCATTTTCTTCCCTTATACATCTCCTTCTCTCAATTCTCAAGTTCTCAGCGGTTACCAACAATGGCTGCTTCCACCAACTGCTAATCTCTCTCTCTCTCTCTCTCTCTCTCTCTCTCTCTCTCTGTCTCTTCATCATCTTAGCTTGCAAGATGACGCCAACGTGGAGAAGAATGACCAAGAAGCGAGCACACATCAGATTCCTCCCATTCATCTTGCTTGGCTTCATTGCAGCCACGATTCTCTATAATGAAGTCTACATGAATCAAGAAATCCCTCAACAACACCCACATCATCAGATTCAGTATCAAGCTACTCCTGATTTTGCTTCTTTGAACACATCTAGCATACCCAAGTGGTCTTCTCATGGTAAAAATCAGTTTAATCTTGAATCTGATCTAATGGGTTATGATGATTCAATGGGTGGGTTAGGGTTTCAGGTTTCGAGTATCTGGTTTTGTGGGTTTCTTGTTCTTGAGATCATTGAGTAGAAAGGGGACTATTGGGTCTGCTAGAGATTGTTGTTGGTTGATGGGGTTTGATTCAATGTGGTGTTTGAGGGGTTTAATGTGATTGTTTTTGGTGGATTTGTTGTATTCTTATGTCGGATTAATGATTTCTTGAGCTTGTATGCTTGAATGTGTGATGGAATGGCTAGATTTTGTTGGTGGGTAAATATTTGTGTAGAATGTGGATTGTGCTGTTATCTTGTTGGTTTATGCATTGATCTGATGCTGATCTGTTTGGGATGCAGTGGACTTGGATAGGTTTACTACATGTAGTACCATGAAGAAGTATAACGGGAGGGTTGTGGATTGGGATGAGGAGAACCATGGGGATGACTTGGGGTTTGAACATGGGGATGAATGTGATGTGTTTTCGGGGAAGTGGGTTTTCGACAATGTGTCGTATCCACTGTACAATGAGTCGGATTGTCCATACATGTCGGATCAGTTGGCTTGTCACAAGCATGGAAGGCATGATTTGGACTACCAGCATTGGAGGTGGCAGCCACATGGTTGTGACTTGAAGAGGTTGATCGTTATTTCTAGTGGCAGATTGTCAAATTGGATCAACATTCTGCTTATTGTAGTATTAGTGTTGTGAGTTACGTGCATTTGCGGTCATTTGACATTTTGCGGTTGCTGTTTGATAGATGGAATGTGACTGAAATGTGGGAGAAGTTGAGAGGGAAAAGACTCATGTTTGTTGGGGATTCACTGAATAGAGGGCAGTGGATATCTATGGTGTGTTTGCTGTCTTCAGTCATTCCGGCTGATAAGAGGTCGATGTCCCCGAATGCTCATCTCACTATTTTCCGAGCAGAGGTAAAACTCAGCTCCCAGCTCTTCTTTTGAAGACCATTCGCATATCATGGAATCTTTCAGGTGCTTTACTGGTAGTGTAGCTACTTTCCCTGGCACTCTAAGCAGGATAGATCAACATATGAGATGAGAGGTTCTTATATGTATTATTTCCTTACCTGTAGGATTACAATGCCACAGTCGAATTTCTTTGGGCTCCGCTGCTTGTTGACTCTAATTCAGATGACCCAGTGAACCATAGACTAGGTGATCGAATTATTTCTCCTGAATCAGCTTATCGGCATCTTTCCAAATGGGAGAATGCTGACATACTCATCTTCAACACCTATCTATGGTGGAGACATGGATCAATCAAGCTGTTGTGAGTCCACACTTCCTTCTATAGAAGATTGAGCATAGGATGCTCAGATTACTTGGTCAGGACCTATTTGATATTCTCTTTGTTTTCAGGTGGAGTGGTGAAAAAAATACGGTCTGCGAGGAACTAGATGGTGTACGAGCCATGGCATTGGCCATGAAGACGTGGGCAAAGTGGGTGCATTCTAGCGTCGATCCTCTTAAGAAACGGGTGTTCTTTGTTACCATGTCGCCTACACATCAACTGTGAGTAGCTCTACCATAGTGAGTTAATTAGCACTAGTTTTTTTTTTTCCATTGGATCTCCACATCACTCCCGGCTACATCATACATTCAAATCTTTCCTTGGTTCGTGTTACCTTCAGAAAAGAAGTATTTGGAGTGTTCTTAATATTCTTTGGTCTACTCTTAGTATCTAACAAGCACAAAAGTCATGTCTCTTATCATCATATGTTATGGTTATTATCTCTACATATGGTCGAAATGCTGCTACATGGATTATGAAAACTAATCGGCAAACTGCCCCATTGCCATTCAGGAGTGAAGAATGGAATCCAGGAAAGGAAGGCAACTGCTACAGCGAGAGCAGTCCAATCGAGTTGGAGTCATACTGGGGAAGTGGCTCCGATTTGGCCACAATGCGGATGGTTAGAAAGGTGCTTCGCAGTTTGGGTTCAAAGCTTACAGTCCTCAACATCACTCAGCTGTCAGAATATCGAAAAGACGGGCATCCTTCCATCTACCGGAAGTTCTGGGAAACGCTGAGCCCGGAGCAGTTGTTGAAGCCGGAATCCTACTCAGATTGTATACATTGGTGCTTGCCTGGTGTTCCAGATGTATGGAACCAGCTGCTTTTCCATTTTTTGTAAGCAAGATGAGGTAACACACTTTTTTTCATTGTTTTTGCTTCCTATGTTGTGAGCAAGCATCAGTTTTGGGTCATTCATTGATTCCGTTGTATCAAATGGTGACTGGCGTGTTACCACCTGTGAAGAAATGGGAATTTCAGTTGAGAAGAATTTCAGTGGAAAAATTAAACCAGTTCATTGCTATATGGTATAGAATTGGGAAATTGAAGGGTGACTTCCAGGATAATAAGCCCTTTCGTGCTGGTTAACATGATCGACTAATGTACTACTGCAAAAACAAACCAGAGATACTCCGAAGTTACATGGTTTTAGTTATACCAATACGACAGTGTCATTCTTCTCCGGCTTATGTAATGTTCTCGATGAGAAGATTGGTGGTATCGCACATTTAAGCTCCCATTTGGCTTTGCTCAACTCTTCTTCTTCCCATGAGGGTTAGAAGCTTCGTAGTAGTTCTCTAAAATCTCCTTGCCGTCATCTTGATAGATCCTGCATTATCCCAATCGCGTTCGTCTACTGCCTTTTTCACTATCGATTATAACCTCGTTGCACACTTGCACATAGTACATATTAGACCATCTTCTCTCTTCTTTTTTTGGGACGAGTCAGCGGACGTGGTCAACTTGGATTTTGAAATTTGTAGGATTCGAACCCAAAACCTTTAAAAAAAAGATTGAGTCGAACATCGCTGGATCAACCCTGGTTGATTATCTGCTCTCTTTTTTTTTTCCACCCAAAAGATTCAAGAAAACACCACAAACACATCATATCAGAACTCAAACAAGAACAAGCAAGAACACCCTTTTGCTGAAACCAAGCCACACCAGAAATATGGACTGGAGGAGCATGGGATTCGACGGAGACCTGATTTCTACTCTCCATGACCTCATAGACTTCACCGAGGATGCTGGAAAGCACCTCACCAGCACGACATCCACCCCGTCCCATGCATATGTCCGAGACGCAAAGGCGATGGCCAAAACGCAGGCAGACGTGAAGGAGTCCCCGAACAGCTTCGAGTACATGGTGGACATGCCGGGGGTGAAGCTGACGGAGGTGAAGGTGCAGCTGGAGGACGGGAATGTGCTTGTGGTGACCGGCGAGAGGAAAAGGGACAAGGAGAGACAAGAGAAGGAAGGGATCAAGTATGTGAGGATGGAGAGAGGGCAGGGAAGTTCATGAGGAGGCTCGTGCTGCCGGAGAACGCGAACACGGATAGGATCACGGCGAGGTGTGAGGACGGGGTGGTGACTGTCGTGGTGGAGAAGGTGCCACCTCCTGAGCCGAAAAAGCCAAGGATTATCGAGGTCATGGTTGGTTCATCATCGTCTGATGGCGCAAATGCTGGTTCATCTTCGGATGGTGCCAAGGTTGGTTCGCCTTCTGAAGGTGCCCAGCGGTGCAGGAAACTCAAGGTTGAAGGGCGCTGATGGTGTGTTCTGTTGTAATGAAACTAATGCGTGCATGTATGGAAACAGAGTCTTGCTTTTGGGGGACTAATCCTGTGAATAAATGACTTGTGTAAGTGTGGTAGAAAGTCATCAATAAAACGCTCTTGCATGAACATTGACATCTCTGCATCAGAGCATATGCGTGAACACTCGATTTAAATTCCTCAAAAGACCATATAACCCGTATCTCCTCAAAGGACAGCAAAACAAAATAAAACCCAGAACAAGGGTCTCTGATCATGATAAAATCCACAATATGAAGATTCCAGAATGGTGCTTGGCCAAACGATTGCACAGCAAGGGTAGATAACATGCTTGTTCCGGCAATCATATACCAGCAGTAAACCTAACAGCATGAAGGCTGATGCAGATTCAAATTGGATTCGAATTATAAGCAATCACCATCCTGTTTGCTAGTCGTGTTCGATAAACTTAAACAGCTTTCAATACATGCATCAATCTGTATGAATCTCAATGTCATGATAAATCCATGCAGCAATCTGTATGAATCTCAATGGATAAGGTGGTGCAAAATCCCATGAGAAGGTACTGTACCTGAAAAACGAAGAAGGGTATCTTCCAAATCTACACCCATTGTGTAGCCGTTCAATCTGAAGAAACCTTGTCCTGCATGCTGCCCTCAACCTAGAGAAAACTGGAATAGTGATATAGTCAAGGAGAGGATTCGCTCTTGAGATTTTGCTTTTCTTTTCTTTTTTTTCTTTTTTTTTTTTGTCTGTCTGACGATACTCAGTTGATGATCCTTTTATTGGTCCTCCTTGGAAGATGATGAAACCACAACCGGGACACCTTCGAAGTGAGAAAGGGCATTCCATTTTTATGAGTTCGACGCTTAAGCACTTTCCTGCATTTGCTGGTGTGGATCTCAGGCGGTGATACTTTTGCATTGTTCTTCACGAATAAAGCAATGAAGAAACCCTCGCCGTCCTCGTTGGGGTCCATTCGCAGCAAGTGTTCACCTGCACAATAGCAAAGAATATTTTAGCTCTTGCTAGAAAAATTTGAAGCTAAGGTAGGCATGCAACAAAGCATAAACTGTTCATAACCCGACCTCATCAATGCAACCGGAATTCTGATTATCATCTCACATGTAGCCTGAATCTAGGGCACCTGTGTGCCCACTCAGAACCTCTACGTCTACTCGTTTCATTATTGATTTTAATTGGTCCTATTAGCGGCAGCAGAGGACATTCAAAATGACAAAAGAGAAAGCCATAACAAACAGAAACCGCATGCCAGGTACCATTCAGTGCATCGACTTAAAAACATATCAAACCAAATCCAGGACAATTCCACTTTGACTGAAATAAACCAGCCGCAACTAAATATCTAACAAACCTTTACCTTCTTCCACAGATTGATCAAGCTGCAGTTACTCCTAATCTATAAGTTGCATGTTTACTTCCCCAATGTCAAAGTAGAAGGTTGCGAGTCATGAAGAGAAGTAATTCATCGCGGAGTTCACTGCATAACCACGTCTGAAAACTTCTAACACGAAGTCGGCTTTGGAAAAAGGAGCAAGTGATCAATGATAAGGAACAATAAAACAGAGAGAATCAACCCCATTTTAAAACTTACAGCCATCAAAAACTGGAAGCCCACGATGTGGCCATTGAGGAAATGGAGTGGCGAGATGGAAACCGTTTGATGAAGCAATAGGCCTCACTGACTTGATCACATCTTCATTTTCAATTTGATGAATGGAGCACGTACTGTAGACAATCCTCTCCACTGACGGAACTGCAAAATGAAAAACAGCATCACTCGACCACATTCAAGAATCAAGATCTTTATAAAGTTCAAGGTCCAAAGTCCAACAGAAAATTTGGAGACCTGCTTACATGAGAGTGCATGTTTTAGAGCCCTTTCCTGGAATGATGCAAGCTTTGTCAACCTAATCGTGTCATTAGCAGCTTCTTGACCTATGAAAAAAAAAAAAAAAAGGAAAGAAAGAAAGAAAGAAAGCAAGTCAAACGAAAATCGCTTAGGAGAAACGTAAAAACGAATAAGTGCTGATATGCAAGTCTAAAGCAAGGGTCTACTTGAGCATGAACACAGGAGCCTGGCCGAACAAAGAAATATGTTGTACAATTTCATACCTGAGGGAAGCAAATGATCCAATCTATCAGCAGCAGTGCCTGACCCAGAACATGAAGGATCCAATAGAATGGCTTGAAGCTGTAAAATGAACACATCATCAACCATTTGAATTTTCCCATAAAGCTATAGATTTCTTGACGGGCGTGAAAGTTCACCAATACATTTCAGCATGTCACTAATTGAATTCAATAAAGTCACAAAACTACATTTTCACAAGGTTGGTATGTAGCACAAGTCTACAATTAATCTCATCCTCCCATCAGCTTAAGTACGTCCATGGTTAACGCTTTACTCCATCTAGGAATACTTCTAAGATGTCAAAAGAGGTCGCAATAAGTTATTGCTCCAGCTAATCAACCCAAGCTATCACATGCTATGTAACTCCTCTACTGGCAATAATATTGGGCAATTGGGTCAAATAAAATGCAAAAGACAAGGATGCAGATGAACCAATGAACATATCCATTGTTTACAAGTGCATCTGATTCTTGCTTCCTGATTGAAAAGGAAAAAAAAAAAAAAAAAAAAACATCAGAAAATTACATTACCTCGGAGTATTTGGGATCATTATTGTTGATCTTCAAGAAATCCCCTTGAAGGATTTCTACATCTAAACATCACGTCAAGGTTATCAAGTTATTATGGAAACCAGATTACTAAAACGAAAAAAAGGAAAATGAAGAAAAAAAATAGGAACCCTTGCATTCAGTACATCTCAAAGAAACATCAACCACATGTACGAGAGTATGAGTAGAAAGATGGTAACATACTAAAGGAAAAACCAGTTTAAGGACCATCAACATGTCAGCAGCATTAAGACACCGTATTGTCAGAAAGTACAGCACAAAGGCATGCAAATTAAATCACGCCATGAGACATAACAACTGCATTACTAACCTAGTACTGTTTATTGGCAAGACAAAGATGGCTTATAACAGCAGAAAATAGATTTGGCATCTAAGAGCTGCGACTGAATATAAGGATACTATCAGCTCCACCCATTCTGACGGTGTTTGCAAGAATTTTAGCTCTTTGAGGGTGAAGTTCACATGCTATGACCTTTCCCTTGTCTTTCATCAAGGCAGCAAGGTGTATTGTCTTGTTCCCAGGAGCAGAGCACGCATCAAGCACCTATGGAAAATAAATAAGACAGAGGAAAGCCATTAGAAGGCCAGAAAGAAACACAAAACTACCAGTATGCATTTCAAATGACACTATGTGTCATCTTACAAGGAAGATAAGCCTTTCATTTGAGACCCATTGAAAGGCCCCGTGATCACCTTGAATGAGAAAATCACAATAAGTTCAGCCACTTTCGGCATGGAGTTGAGGCTTAGAAGCTTTGAAAAGATAATGCTGGAAAAACACGGGCGAATAGAAGAGAGGCTTAAAACTGTTGTCTATTGAGGTATATGTTTGATGTTCTAACTTAAGAAAGAAAAAATAGACATAATATTGTTGAACCTGCACCTCTACATGTTTTCAGTGTCATAATGTCATCTTTATAATCCAAAAAATGTTGTCCGAGGTACAAAGGACTCAAACAAACGAGGAAAACTACTTTTAAGAGAGAGAAGAAATGGGTAGCATTTGCGCTAAAAAGAAGCCACATGGGTAGCAGTGATAACCAAGAAGTACCTACCTGCCAACCAGGTTGGGGCTCTAGTGCTGCAGCAACCATGGAACTTCCCTTACCCTACAACACAGAAAGAACAACATTTACTGGACCCTGAATCTCTGATA
The DNA here is from genome assembly GCA_035668315.1 of Drosera spatulata. NCBI lineage: Eukaryota > Viridiplantae > Streptophyta > Magnoliopsida > Caryophyllales > Droseraceae > Drosera > Drosera spatulata. The sequence goes on from JAOVYX010015273.1 coordinate 42,741, forward strand.
AAGCTCAGCTACTTTCAGCATCCATGAGCACTCGCACCTTGTATCAGAGACAAAAGTATAATATGACCACGACAGCAACAGACAAACAATATGTAACATGAAGAAAATTAACTCATACCTGCAAAAATACACTCCCATCTATAACCAAAGGGTGATCATGCAAGTCAGTTCCTGGTGGAAGAATTAAAAGGTCTGCAACAGTATCATCCTTCTGAACCTACGAAGTATGAAGCCTGCATATATTAGAATGACACAAAACTGGGAAAGCATAGAAAACCAACAGTATATTCACATGACAAAACTGATTGAATCATAAACAATAAGATCTGTAAAAAAGATTTCTTAATAATCCTAGTTCTTAGGACATATTGCGATGAGCTCTTGTGAGCTCAACATCCATTATGAATGATTTTAACTATTGAACAAGATACATAAAATGCAATCAACAAATAAAACAACGCTGGAAAACCATACCATATATTGCTCACCAAGTACATTCAATGCAGATTCAACATCTATTTTTAATGTGTTAACGCGGACATACCGAGGCTTGGATGATCCTGAGATAGGAGGAGATAATCAGATAAATTTTCAAGCACTTAGGTTTCTCAAAAACAGGATGGAAACAGCACTAGGTTCTTCCTCAAGAATATTATTTGATACTGAGTATGAACACACCAGGGTTGTGATCCATGAATCCGAAGTCTTCAACTCTCTTCACTTTCATTCTGACTAACAGTTGTGCAAGTGCTTTCTGAAGGACACCACCTCTGAGCAGAAGAAACTTTTCTGCAGATCCATATGATGGAATTTCCTGAATAATGCATAATTTGCGAAGGAGAACAGTTAAAGCCCCTCCGATCAAGCAAACATGAACTTGTTAATTATTACCACATACCTTGCCAAAGAGGATGTCATAGGTTACTACGTACACCAACTCTTCCTGTCTCTGCAGTAAAGGAAAGCTAACAAAACGTCAGAGCAACCAAGAATACAACAAAATGTGTAAGGGGTACTCAGAGACACTTAGGTTACAAGTTGAAAGATCGGTTTCACACCTTCCATCTACTATTCAGTACACCGGCAGCATCTAGAACTTCCTTAATAACACGAAGATCTGAAAATAACGAAGAATATGAGTACCACAACGCAATTTTGGGAGCAGAAAGTACCAATTCATGAGCACCTGTTTAAGTGCCGATAAATCTAGGCCCAAAAGGCTAAATTGCAAGAATCATAGAGTTTTCTCTTGGCAATAAGAAAGGGGTGTATCAAAGCCAAACTTAGTAATCATATGCTTGATATATAAAGCTAGAACTGTATTTCAAAAGTACAGGGATCCAGTGGCTTACAGTACCTGAAGACAAAGAAAGGGCTGCATTTCTAGTATGATAGTATCGTTAAGAGTTCAGTAAAACCATTAGGTTGAGCACATTTGTTTTTAACTTCACAAAACGATATCAGGTATCCTATCAAAGGATATTCACGCTACATGATAGTTAGTGCTTTCAAAGAAGAAAGCTACAATCAGTCCTGAGAAAGAATCCATATAACAGCACTTTGAACATCGATCTCAAATTCCCAATGGCGCCTTCCAAACAAATGGGCAGGCGCATTTCTCCTGCTAGAATTCTTCATATAATTTACCAACAACCAATTTTATTTACCAAGGCCAAGAAGAACAAGGCAGTGACTTGGTTTGATGTTGGTTGTCATTACAAGAAGAACAGGACATGAATCTTCCATCACCATTGAGTGCATTTGAAAGGACGCAAAAAATTCCTCAAGCTAAAACAGAAACAAGAAGGAAAGCCGCAAATCCCACTAAGAAGCATGAACCATGCTAATTAAAGTTATTTCCTCGATGTGATTCCGTATACTAACAGCTTTCTCATTGATATGATTATAGAAATGTCAATGCCCCCTAAAATTAACCTGAGCTCGGCAACTCCCTTCTTCAAGCCGCCGTGTTCTACTCAACTTAAAGTCTCCAACCCATCTTTTTCGCCCATTTCATCATCCAAAAGTTCCAAACAGGTGGAGCACTACACTACCACTTCCGCTCAAGTGAGCACGATATTGACCTCACATACTCCACCGAAACCTAAAGCATATCCATATCTCAATCCACCAACAACCATAACCCCAAAGAATATATTCCAAATCATAACACCACAAAAAACATAAAATCAAAATCACTGTCCAAATCCACAAAAGCAATCATCATTCATCATCAAGCAACAAAGAACATTTACTACACAAAAGAATCGTACATTTCAGCGTCTGACACACGAGAGCAAACGTAGCCTTCTTGTTCCTCACAGAAGGACCATACACTAGGGTTTTGATTGAACCGACAGCTCGTTTCCTCGCATCGCCTCGAAGAACTGTCCTCAGCACCTTCGCCGCTTCTCTTCTCGCGAAATACGCTGACCTCTCCTCGTTACTCAGTCGATTCTGTACCTTCTTCGTCATCGTCGTCGGCTTCTTCGCCTCCCTCGGCGGCGCCATCGCTCGCAGCTCGGTGAGCTTCGATCAGCGGGATAGCGAATCCACGGAGGAGAGGTGGTGGAAAGGGGACGAGAAAGACGGCGGGAGAATGGCGGCGGCGGCGGCGATGGGGGGAGAGGTGGAGCTGGTGATGTGAATACTGGAAAACGGACTGGTCAAGCCGTTAAATCGAACCCTAGAGACTTTTTCCGGTAGAGGTGCTCAAGAAAATCAAAATCGCCAAATTATTAATCCCGAGATAAACTTGGTTTGCCGAACCATCAACATCATTTTACATAAGAAAAAAGGATTATGTATTATGATATAGATATATTTAATAATTAATAAATAATAATAATTAAATTATTTTAGATTTATCAATTTTTTTTGGATTATGGAATTAGTAAATTTTATTCTGTATTTAATCCTATCCTAAAAATAAATGATTAGGATTAAAAAAAAATATTTTAATTTTAACCCTTCATTTGTATTGTTTTAATTACATCCGCTTTTTATTAGACACATCTATGTCATAATACACACTTTTTAAGCCCTTTTATATATATTTATTAATCCTATGTAAGATATTTTTTTTTATTTTTTGAAATTACATCTCAATGACTTGTATAATTCAGTATGTAATTTTTTTTATAGGATCGTTTTTCATTTTAACATTGAAACAAAATCACTATCATTATATTAGGATTTAAGTGTATAACTTAAGGATTGATTGGTATCACTGTCTGAAATTATGAAAATTAAAACCAATCATAAAAACATAAAATTAGTAACGAAAACTAAAATCATGTTTTTGTATAAAAAGAAACTTGAATGCCGTGCTGGGATGAAACAGAAAACAAAAACCTAAAATCATGTTTTTTTCTATTTTTTCTGTTTTTGTTTAATCGGACAGTAAAACGAAAATAAAAACCCATAAACAATAACGATATCAAAGAGACCAAGTGACAATTCGTAGGAGATACAATTCTGAAGACTTATTTCCAATAAAATACCACTCCGTCTACTCTCATCCACCCTCAATGTCGCTCGATTCCTCGATGATGACGACACCAACCTCACCGCGTCATCCTCCAATTTCGCTCCACCCTCACCGTCAGCAATTATCATAGGTGGAGACAATTAGGGTTTGGGAGGGTTTAGGTGGGTTTGAGATTTTAGAAAGAAATCCGAATGATAAAGATTGCTTGCGGAATGAGATCTGCTTGTGAAGATGCATCATTGGGGTGGCGAGGCGATAGAAGGTAGTAGAAGTGATAACGGCGATGACAGAGATAAATTCTAGCGGCATACTGATTATTTTAGATGAATTTTGATGGTTAACTAATTGCTTCGGTTGAACTTCGACGACGTACTGGTTGTTCCAATCGAATTTCAATAGGATATACTAGCTATTTCGATCGGATTCCGGATTCCAATAGGACTAGTTGTTCGGGCGCATTAGTTCGCATATCAGGCACACTAACAGGAGTTTAGATGTACCACTTAATCATAATGATGCGTGGAGATTTTAGGATCTTAGGTGATATCTCATTGGAATTAAATATTTTAAATAGTATTTCTCTGGAAAGTGTCCATCACATAAATTATAAAAACTATTAGTAATATTATAGATAAGTTTGTGAAAATTGAGATTTCATCATACCTGATTTAAGTCAATTTTTGAATTGACAAATATACATGATTAAAATATTATATTTATATCAACGTGGATAGATAGTTTATTTTTTTAATCTTAATCGTTACTTAATCTTTTTACATAAGAACACACAATCCTAAAATCTTGTCAATAAGTACATGCGGAGTATCATTTTAAAACAAGTCAATATTTTTTGTGAGTTCAAAACAAGTCAATCTTGATAAGTCAAAAATGAATTTCTATATAATTAGGCAACTATTCCTGTCAATTACACATTGACTTAACCGATTGCATGTACACGCGACGATTGCAACTTTCTTGTTAGGCTGTTATCTCACATGTTTTGAAGCAATGAATGTATACAACGTTGCAAAATATAAGCCACGAAATATGAGAGGTCATGAGTCTTTTTGACTTTTTTCTCTATGAGGGAGTTTGCTAGTTTTACTCGATTTAATTACTAGCTTTATAACTTTGAATCCAGCGATGCACTAATACTAACAGGGACCAACACTCTGAACAAAGGGGAAAGTGGATGTCTTTTTTCTGAAATTAACCTCCAAAAGTTTATAATATCAAAAATAATTTTTTTATTAATATAAATATAATAAATAAAAAAATAAAATTACGTATATCTTATCTTTTTCATATAATATAATTACCTTCCTTTTCCATACCCCAGTGAAAACCACCAAGCAAAATTGTCCCTGATTTTTTTGGAACAATCGAGCAAGATACTGCCTTAAAAAAAAAAAAAAAATCAGGCATAATACTATGGAAACCACAACGATTGTCGTCGGAGAAGTCATAGTATACGAAAATCAATTCCAAATACATGTGCATATATATATTTTCCCCCTTTTTCATTGTTATGAACTACTCCTAGCTATCAGCCATATATGGATTCATATCTGGAACAAAAAGTACCAAACATATAACATGGAAACGCGTGACAATTTGTATTCCCCATGTAGTGTCTAGGCAGCGTAAAAAATACATGGGAACTTGAATAATTACGAGTAGTGTACATATTTGTTTTTTTTTTTTTTTTTTTTTGTTGGGTGATGATGTATAGCATACGTTGAATAGGAAGCATTATACAACCAATATTATTTAACCGTTTATTTGTGAGATGGACGGTAATTTTCGTTACTTTCGGGGGTTTTTTTTCGGAAGTACAATCCATCCAGGAAAAAGAATCCCGAAAATCATTATTTTTTTTGGTATATCCGAAAAAAAGAATCTCGGATGACATTTTTATAACGTCCCGAAATCCGACATGCCCGGTACTTGACATAATGCCGTCATAGACGTAATCCATGACAAGACCAATCAACCCAAACGGGTTTGTAGGTATAAATGCTAAGGAAGCTACCTAATAAATACAAATTATAATTTTAGATGATAATATGCAATCCCGATTACATTACAATATTGTGTTACCTACAAGTGGTTCGCAACGAGCATTTATTACATATCGGACAATGAGATAAATAACTATATGTATAAAATCTCACTCTATCGTTTCGACATTGCCTTGTGATAGATCTGTAAATAAAACACATAACCGTGAGCTAAAAGCTCAGCAACCAAAGTCTATGTATTTGATTTGCAGGGTATTCCCCCGACTACGACGATCGATGAGTACCTGTAAAACATTTTCCAATAGCCGTAGGAAAATATGGACGTCGTATCAAACCCTACACATAATAAAAGTATAAACGTCATTGTTCTCTTTTATATTCTTTTTATTTTCCTAATCATCGCAAGTCCGTGTCCCGACATGAATGATAAAACTCAATGAGGACAAAAGATGAAGAGAGAGATTTTAGGCTTAGACGCTGATTTGGACCAAATCCTCAGTCACATATCATCCTCCAAAATCATTTGAAAACTCATTGTTTTTAATGAAAATGTTTCTGTTTTTTATAAATACTACGCATGATTTGGGTTCGCGGTCCAAAATCACTACGTCTCTTGCATGTACTTAGGTTTTCTAAACCCTCACTTACACGCCGAAGATCTCCCTACAGAGGGCAACCTTACACCCAATCGGCTGATGTTCTGGCCCCTCGACTTCTTGCCGCTGCGCATATAAAGAGAACCACACTTGTTCTCTTACTAGTTAGATTTAACGTCTGACCCAGTCATATGTACTTGAACTCTTTTAGAGCCAAAGAACTCGATCCCAAATGACTCACTATACGATCTCATTGATGACAACGGATTTGTTCGGTTAACTTTAGTTTGTTATTATATTTGTTGTAGTGTTTCTTAAATCTCGATTTCCCGCTTAATATGAAATATGAATATAACAGATATTCAGAGTATAAATAGCATATGAAACTTGTATAGAAATCACATACAATGCATTTAACACCTCAATCACGCTTTAACATAAATTCTAAAAAACAATCCCGATCATGTAACTTGTACATTTAAGCCATTCGGTCTATTCTTGAGTTATAACCATATCATTAAAAAGAATTATTCATATTTTCAGTTATACATCAACAAGTTCAATTATCTTGATTTTTCCATGAACATAACCTTAATGTCCCATAATATTGGTTATCAATATTCTTACGCCCTCTTACACAAATCGCATAATTAAACATAAACAATGCTTATAACACATAAATTGCATTAATCACGCATAACACACATAAGCAAGCATAGTCACAATCATCCTTGATGTTACAACCTGAGACAATCCAATCTCATCCATCATCACAACAGTAGTCCTATCGCATCCTCACATAATCATCATAGTGATTTTACCGCATCAAAACATAATCATATAACCTTCTTTGTCATTCTTTCTCATACCAAGCCCTCCTTTGCATATAAACATAAAAACCTCGCCAACCCGACGCTCTAATCTCAATGACAATACATCAAGACCACATAAAACAAACTACTTGCCATACAAGTCCATACATAACCATCACATTCTTGCACCGTTACAATCAAAAGGTATAAGTATAACCCAAACCATCTCAATCACTTTAAAACCAATTCAACCCAACACAAGCATATCCCTATAACTCTCTTATCGTCATTTTCATAAACCCAACCCGACAACCTCGTCATCCCGACGATCTAACCAGTCACAAACACATCAATGCCCCATCTGCATCTCCACATCCCTTCTTTCAAAACCAACCCGTATTTCTCATCCACCACAGCCATCAATCATCAACAATTCACATCACATACACACAAAATCATATACTCGTCAACCCAGCGATATCACAACAACAATCACCTATCACAACCCCGTATTCAAACACATATTTTGCAGGCATTCAAGAAAGGTTTAGTGGTGGTTATCTCATCGATGTGTAATTCGAAACAACACATGAAACGAAGCAACGAGAACGAACAAACGAAGCGATGGGCCGCACCGGGCCTATCGGGCCGCTGTCCGGGCCTACCGGGCTTGCTGCTGGGCCTCTATCGGGCCAGTTGCTAGATCGTCGGGCCGTGCAACTATATCGGGCTGGGGTCGGGCCAATGGCCTTGTTGTTTCACAAACAAGCCGACTGCCGGCTAAGGCCGGGTCGCTGCTGAGTCGGGCTGATGTTCGGGCAGTGGTCGTCGATGGCTGAGGAAGACGATGGCAACGATCTCCGGTGGCGATGGGCGGTTGGCAGGCGGTGGAGGCAGCAAGACTGGCGACGGTGGCTTGGTGGCGTAAATCGAAGACGACGGATCCGAGGGAGAGGGCAGTGGCGCTGGGCTGTTCCGGGGCGGGCCGACAGCTGGTGGACATCGGGCAGCAGTTGTCGGCGGTGAGATTTAATGGGTTTGATGATTGTGGTGTTTGATGGGTGAAGATGATGATGGTGTCGGGTGAGGAAGGAGAAAAAAGGAAGGGAAGAATGAGTGGGGGGTTTGAGGGATGTGATTAATCCACCCCTCAAAACATCTCACAGACTGTATTTATCCGTGTTTCGTATAATTTATCTCTCGATAATTAATCGTTATCGATTTAATTATCCCAAATATTTCATAATCATGTTTCGTTCAATTATCTCAAATTTTCAAGCTTAACTCTGTATCTCAAACGCACAATAATTTTAACGATGTAACGTTCATTGTCTATAAATTTTATTTGCGCGTTCATTATATACGTACCATACGTATATTTTATAACCATTATATATTTTTAAATCGAAATGTTTTTTGGATATTACAATTTTTTTGGTATATTCGGGATAATTTATCCCGATATCCGGTGTTCTTTTTATCGGATAGGAATGAGTTTGATTTTAATCCAACCGTTCATTTTTCAAATGGACGAATGATCTTTGTTGAATGGATAAACTCATGTAGCCATCTTGTTTTTATAACACCACATATTATTTGGTCCACATTGGGCAAGCTACCGATTTTACTACATCATTGTCAAATTCACTAGGGAACACCTGAATATCCCATAAATGTCAAATCATTTTCCTAGCATAACCCGCGGGGACTCAAAGTTGACGAAATTAAATTTATGGCAATATGAAATTACGTATCCATTTCGCGATCTATTAAATGATTTTGCAAAATTAAATTTTCATTAATTGTCAAAAAACAGACATTCACATAAGACTAAGAAAAGCTATAAAGTTTATCAAAAAGAAAAAAAGAAAAGCTATACAGTAGATTGTCTCTTAGGCTAGGACAGTATATTTTCAACATTCAACTTGCATAATTATGTAAAACAATGTGCAGCATATGATGATACGTTTTCGTGCTGTATACGTTAGTTTTTTGTATTCTTCTAACCGTGTGCTTAATTTTTTCTTTTTATTTATTCTAAATATATATAGTTGATAACATAGACAGACCAATTCAAGCTAATAATAAAGTGCATGGTCACTGTCTAACGTTGTCAAAGGACTACGCTTTATCATCGTCTTTGTTATTTCAAGTCTTTTTCGTGTGGTTTCTGATAATTTGTCATTTTGTGAGTGGATAATTGACAGATGAAGAACGGCAGCACCTTCATCGAACAAAAAAATTATTTCAAACATAATGTAGAAAGTTCAACCGCTATCTTTTTAAGGAAAACTACGCCGATAGTTTATTAAATATCATCTATATAAAGAACAAATGGAAAAAGAAATTGTGCATTTTCACACACATTGCATCAAGTAATCAAAGAATAATTGCGCTTAAAACATATAGATTAATAATTAGGATTAAAATATAAACGATTTAATCTCGATCCTCTATGTGTGTTATGTAATTTCAATTGTTGTTTTATCGCTGGACATACAATCACACAATCGAGAATGTGTATTATGACCCATCCTGTGTCGAGACTCAAAATCACTAAACCCTAAAAATATATAGGATTAGAGAAGATATTCACGTGCACCTTAAAACAATGGGAAGCCCTTGGCTTAGAGAAAGAGACCTACATTTTGCATAACGAAAATCAACCTTGACTAGTCAAGTGGCATCCAGCCATGTGATCGTGATCTCCGAATCTAGGTCTGATACGGTGACAACAACCGCATTTCAAAGTTTACATACCTATTAACAAAATATTTTACTTTTTTTCATTTCATTCGTTTTATAATATTGATTTAAATATAAATAAAATAAAATTTTTATTTTTTATTTTTTTTATATTTCAATTCTAATACTCAACGAGCCGAGTCGGATAGACCTCAGAGAGGCAGGACGAGATTACTCGCTTTTCCATAGTTGAAAGATTTTTGACTAATCCAATATGCGTTTTGAATAGTTTTGACTAATACAAGTTGGGCCAAACTAAGAACTCCATCGATTATTTTGTGTGTCAGGTTAAAAGGATCATTAAAATTACATTAAAAACTTATTAAAAAAATTATTAATCGTCTCATAAATTGAATCAAAATTAATCTCAATATATCCGTATAATCAAATTGTTGTATGTTTCACTATACCGAAGAGGTAATTAACTTTAATATCCAGTTTAACTTGTCTTCAAACCCCAGCAGTGGATCATTTGAATTCACACAAACTTGAGACAAGTCAATATCAAGTCATCCTATTATGTCCTTTTCCAAAAAAACAAAAACAAAAAACAAACATATATTTATTTATTTTTATCTTATAATTTTTATAATATTTATTATTTTGGATTGTCTCATAAATCTTACAATACTTAAATAAGAAAATAATTTTAGAAAATTGATATTTCTAAGACAATAATTGCTATTACCAAGGTTTTTGTAAAGTAAATATTTTTTGTCTTGAAAATTTCGTGAAGAAGTTGCCTTTGTAATATAAAATATTATATTGAAAATAGTAATATTCTAATTTTATATTAAACTAATCATGATATCTGATTAGACTGTATTATTTTCTCTCTCATTCTTTTATCTTAAATCGATCACCATCATAAAAAATCACAATATATTAATCAAAATATATCAAATTCAATATATACATAAAAATTTAATCTAGATTAAATTGTTGCAAGAGTTATGGGACGATGTACTAAGAATTTATAGGAGTATTAGCTAGATTAAACTATATCCTATTATATGGACCATCAGAATCTTTTCCAGATAGCTTTACCCCCAAAACCACAAAGAGGTGTGAAGCTTCCTTACCCGTATCAGGAAGCTCACAGGAAACCCTGCTCCAATAAAAGGAGTATATAACCAATAACCATGATCACACATCCACAAGCGAAAGTGCTAGTTCATGGAAAGTATTAAGAAATACATCGAGAACCCGAATGCGATGACTCCTGTGTCGTTGGAGTCGTCGGGGAGTGACCACATGATGGACCCTCTCGATTTCGAGGTATCGGATTTCTCGCTCGTGGAGGAATGGCTCGAGGATGATGGCGATGGGCAGGTTCAGATCAATCATGTCTCTCAGGGAAACCAAGTTCACCAGCAGCCAGATTACGGTTTTGTTCAAAGTGGTGGCCACCAAGAGGAGGATGGCACTAGTAAGGAACTCTACCTATAAGTAGTAATTATTTAGATCATGCAACTGATAACATTTGTGAGATATAGTAATTAATGATGTCATGGATACCTCAATTTGGCGGGATAGGATTAAGATTATAGGGTAATTTTAGGACTGTTTACGAGCTAGTGTTAAGATGCATATATATATCGATCCCATTGTTTGCACTTTATTCAATTTAGATTGTATTTCCTCACTTTTGTGTATATTGCTGTTTCCATTCTTTGTTTCTATATCTTTTTTTTAATTACTATTGTTTGTTTGTATGTATGGTTGTCCATATGTTTTAGGCGCATGTTTTATCATTGAGGACATTAAGAAACAATCTTTCTGTTGCTCGTTTTGCTAACAATAGGGTAAGACTGTGTGCATCGATATACACGGCCCTCCTCGGCCCTTATCCTAGACGATAATAGTTGGATTTGTTGTTATTGTTGTAATGGTTATAATGATGTCGTGAATGTAAGTTGGTTCGTAATCGCTTATACATTGATCAACAGGAGAGAACAGGATTGTCGGCTGCAACGAGAAGCAAGTTAAGGACAGAGTTGCTTTCAGAATGCAATCCGAGATTGAGATACTCCACGATGGGTATAAGTGGAGGAAATACGGGAAGAAGATGGTCAAGAACAACTCAAATCCAAGGTATGAATACTGCGGCGTTGTAGAGATTCATACAGTACTCCAGTATCATTATGGTCGATACACTACTCCGGTATCATCTATAAATACAGCATACGTATGCACGATGACATCAAGATCTATATTGAAGGCTTAGAAGCAGGTCCACATGATAGCATGCACTAGCTAGTGGTGGTGATAATAAGTGATACTAGCTGCAACAAACTTCTATAAAACCGACCAATATATACAAGCTTCTATGTACTTCTTGCAACGATGAACAAACCATATATTAGGAAGAGCTTATTGTTTACTAGCAAGCCATTACTTACACAGCACAAACATGTCGCCCCCGTGCAGGAATTACTACAAGTGCGCCGTCGAAGGATGCCCGGTGAAGAAGAGAGTAGAAAGGGATGGACACGATCCGAGTTTCGTGATAACAACGTACGAAGGAAAGCACACTCATGGCAGTCTCGCTTAGATCATTAGTTGCAGATTTTTTTTCCAGGCACCTTCTTCAGCTCCAGGGGTCATGTGTATTATATATTCCTTTCGTCTCAGATAAATTGTGACTCATGCGTATGGATAAGCTCTTGGATTGCTGCTTTTTTACCTTCCATGAGACTCCTTCGCGAATATCCTGCACTTGTTTTTCACGAAGTATTGTAGAGAAATTTTCACCTTTGGAGGATCGCCCCCCCTGCTTCCTTATTCATTACAAACAAAATTTAATATCGTTGTCTGTATAGGCTTTATTGATTGAAGTGCTTTAGGTCCTTAGCAACAACAACCAAGATAGCAGCTCAAATGGTAAGTCCGACGATTGTTCGTATACTAGAAAGAAATTGATAAGCACTTCTAAAACTAGGTTGTATGTTTGACATTCATAGTATGCTTTTAGAGTGGTAAACTATCTTGTTACAACTATGCGTCAATAAGGATTGATTCAAATTTCAATAATAAGTACCCATTCTCTCTAAAGCACTAACCCTAGGACCTAGGCATAAAAAACAATTCATCTTTTGCGTTACAAATAGAGAAAATAGAGAAAAGACCATATATATAATTCGTCCTTTTCATATTCTATATTTGATAGGATTATATCGTTTTGATATCTTTATCTTTTGTTAGAACTATATGGGGCCAAAACATTTAGAGATTAATAAGATAATATGAGGAACTTTTTCAACTCTGTCTATGCTTCAAAAAAGGCTAAGCCAGCAAGCAGCTAGACAAATTCAACAGGACTAAGCAAGAAATTTCAAATAGCAGAGTCTTCAGCTTTGTCTCATTGATAGGGACAGAAGCAACCAGGGAAACTGGGATAATTCAAAGTGCACCTCAAGACAATTTGAAAATGATAGGGGAGCAAACCAGGATGCACAATAATCTACGGAGGGGGCAAAACGACAAAGCTAATATGGACGGTGAAACCCCATTGGTTTAGCCTTTACCTATTATCCATAGCTATTGTAAGTTATCGACCGACTATTTACAACGCAGATTTTATTGGAACACATAATTTATAGAATACCTCATCATTTGAGTTTGTCCAACATACATTCAAAAGATAAAAAAAGCAGATTATCACGCTATGAGGAAAAAATATTGGATAACGGTATCAAGGGAGATACATGATATTGACAAGTGCAACATCTTCTTAAATGCAACTAAAGAGTTGACTTCATATTTTTCTGATAAATGCATATATATATTATGTTTAAAATTATGAAAATCAAAATTAATATTGAGATCAAACAATATCAAAATCACTTTATAAAAATAAAATGATATTTTATAAAGAAGATCTTGAATAGTACTTAAATAAAATAAGAAACAAAAACCGAAAACATTTGTTCGTGATTTTCTATTTTCATTTTATCCGTTTCTGAAACAGAAATTAAAAACAAAATATTTTTATTGCATCTTTCAATAAAACAAAAATAAGAAATAAAAAACAAAAATAATATCAAATAGACCCAATAAAACTGGATAAACTCCACTTGCCCCGAATAAGCCTCCTGCACTTTAATTTCATTATCAACATAGCCAACTCTGAGACCTAGAAGTAACGATACTGTATAAAATAGAGAAGTTCAGGGTTAACTTGAGTTCAGATTTCATTCACTACTTGATTTTGTTCAGCAGTACAGCTCAAAAACGCGAAGGGAGATTTCACTTGCATACAACACGAAGCAAAATTAGGTTTACTCGTTACTGTACTCGAGCTTTTGAGAAACAGCAAATATATAAGCAAGATACTATGAAACATGACATAGCAGCAAAACTTTGTTCTGGTTTAAACTACTTGCCAATATACTTTGCATCTCTCACCATGTCAACGCCTCTACTTAGGAAGCATGACATCTGGATTTCTAGAAAACCGAACTTCCGCCGCTGCTTCTTCCCATTCAGTTTCAATTCCACGGAAATCACGAGAGATGCTCCATAGAAAGTTTTCGGATTCCGGGTTTCTGGTTACTTTAGCGGCCAGTTTCCTTATGACATTTACCTTTGAAAACTGAAGCTTTTTAGTCTTGTTAACGCCGTTGGTGAGCAACCAGCGAGACGCTGATCGCTGCTGCTGACTCCTTATGGCTTTCATCCCTTGATCAACGAATTCTCGGTTGAAACCAGCGAGATGGACCCTCTCCATTTTTATCCTAGGAATGAGCCCGCCCCTTACCTCGTCTTCCATCTCCCCCAGGGGCTCATCTTGAATGCTATCCTTCTTAGCCTTCCCATCTTCTGACGGCGGGATGTGTCCAGAAACTTTGAGAACTTGCACTAAAGCAAGCATTGGTGCCCCAACTGGCTCAAAGTTTCTCAACGGATCTCTGAGTTGCATCATTGATGCTATTGTGAGATGATTTCCCATCATCCCAAACTCATGTAGAGTTGCATCCAAGCTTTTGTCACTGGCACAATAGGTATGATGTGCTGCTAGTAAATTCAATGAACGTTCGTCGAATTCAACTCCAAGCACACCATCATCTAACCTCATCCACTCGTCTAGTGAAATAGAGAGGCACAGTAAGTCCTCAGAACGAGGGGAATGACCATCAGTTTTCGCTCCACTAAGAGAAACTTCATGATTAGCCTCGGGACTAATACTTGAAGGTGCATCCTCATCTGACATTCCGGACTGTATTCTCAATCCTTCGATCAAAAGGACCTCAATTGCGTCCAGAGCCATTGGAGCGAGATCATGAATAGATAAGCACCCTGATCCTGTGTGATCATCAAGAGAGCAAGAAACAAAGGGAGACCCCTGGTCTTGTAGATTATTTTCTGATACATCAGTTGACACATAGTGCCTGAAACAGTGATCACAACGAAAAGATAAATGTAAATAGTTTGACTTTGTACTTGGAAGCTTTAGTTTTGCAGGGCAAACAAGCAGCAGAACATCTGATTGCATTCATATAGAAGATCTTC
>JAOVYX010015274.1:0-28543 GCA_035668315.1 Drosera spatulata
GGTCGCATGGGGGGAGAGAAATGGTACCCCGGAGGATTCTAAGGTCGTATGAGAATAAGAGGACGGGAATTAACTAACCTCTTCTTCGGTTGTTAAAGTCTAATAGTAAGGGTAAATATCAAAACAGTGTGGGTGTCAGTAATGGGGTCAATGTCAATCAAAGAGCTGGACAAGATAAGATAAGATTAAGATCGTAGAAAAAGGGCTAATAGAATAGTCGAACGAATGAAATGATTATGAGAAGGAAAAAGGGGTTTTAATGTACTGCCGATTGGAACGTGCTATGGCAGGTAACAGAGCTATAGTACGTGACGTCCAATCCACGGCAGTACCCGACGTCTACTGAGCGCATCTTTGCTCATGGGTTCCTTGTTTTCTTTTCTTGATTGTCTTTTGTGCAGGCTCAGGTGAGGAGGACGGGGCTTCGGAGTAGTTGCTCTGACAGGGACCCCCTTTGTATTATATGTAACATTTGGAACGTATATTGTATTCGAGTCCCAAAATTGTTTATGGATGACTGTAATAACTGCCTTTTCTTATGTTCTGCAGTGTAAACCCTACTATGAACTTGCCTTGCTATGGACTTCGGTCTGTAGCGGCAGTGACGTCACGTACTTATTATTAATAAATTATCGTGGCATTACAAAATGGTATCAGAGCAAAGGGTTTACAAAGACCTAGAAAAGGCGTAACTAAAAGCGTGTGGACGTAAGTAGGGAAGTTACTATGGGTTTAAGCGCACTGATGAAGCATGTGTTCGTATGATATTGCAGAATGAACTACGGTGTGGAACTGGAGGTGGATGACATACTGGAAATGACACCTCGCTACCGAACTAGGACCAGATTATGTGAACACATTGACGGGATCCGTGACCATACCCTACCAGAGGCTGCAGACATGAATGAATGTTTTAAGCACCCGGTCTTCCAGGCCAAGATCTTACTAAAATCCCTTCCTCAGAAAGAGTTCAAATTCTTTCGGGATAAGTATGCGGATCTAGTCATAGACGGGAAGCCTAACGAGAAATACTTTGAGAATGGCAAATTGCGAGTTGGTTTCACCGAATTAATTGAGGAGATCTATACCGACATGGAGATCAACGGGGAAATGGATCGATATCATTTCTAAGTGTACTCTTCATGAATCGTGTGTAATAAGTCCATGGAGGATATTGAGTACGAACGAAATGATTAGTTACAGACTGTATGAAATCACGTGTTGTGGATTAATTCGGCGAAACTATACCGACATGGAGATCAACGGGGAAATGGATTGATATCATTTCTAAGTGTACTCTTCATGAATCCTGTGTAATAAGTCCATGGAGGACATTGAGTACGAACGAAATGATTAGTTACAGACTGTATGAAATCACGTGTTGTGGACCCCAAAATGTAATAATGGTACCTAATGCCTGTGACAGGCGGGTGTATGGATTAAAAATAAATGCGGACGGGATGAAGCCACGGTGTAGTAGACCAAAGCATGTGATGAATGTCATTTCCAAGTCATGTCTTCTGTGCATTGATGCTTTATATATGTATACGGATGAGTTCTACATTACAACTTCAACAAAACTGAAAATCTTCTTGTTAATCAATTTCAGGCAATCAATGGATCCCTATCATCCGTATGGTGCTGACTCGTCGGAGATCCCCGCCCTATCAGGCAGAGCTCAACGGCAGGCCCGAGCGGGGGGCTCCCGAGGACAACGAGAGGCGAATGCGCCGGGCGATTGCGTCACTGAGTTCTTGGTCGATGAGCTCATCCGAGCCAGGAACCGAGGTGCCCAACTAGCAGAGGATCGGGACGCAATGTTCAGGAACATCAATGCACTCAACCCGCCGCTGTTCACTGGGGAGGGTGACCCCACTCTTTTGGAGGAGTGGATTTGAAGATTTGAGAAGCTGTTTGCGGCGGTTCATTGTCCAGAACAATGGTCGGTGAACTATGCCATTTACTACCTGGGAGGAGAAGTAGATGCTTGGTGGCATACCGTGGAAGATCGCGCCCGAGTCCCAGGGTTCAACTGGACGAGATTCACCCAACTACTCCGGGATAGGTATTATCCGGAGCAATTGCAAGAACGGAAGGAAGAAGAACTGATCACCTTACAGCAGGGGGATATGATAGTGGTGGAGTACGCGCAGGAGTTCACAAAACTCCTACGCTTTGTGCCAGCATTCTACCACACCGAGAAGAAGAAGAAGAGCTAATTCCGAAGGGGTCTCAATCCGAGGCTCAAATTAGCCATTGCAACCATGAAGTTTGCCACCTATCAGGACATGTACGAATCGGTTCTCAATTAGGAGCAGGGCTTCTACGAAGAGATGAAGAACGACATCTCGTACAGGGCAACCGACGGGGGAAACGATTCAGCCAGTCTTCCTACTCTGGGTCTGGAAACAGCTTCTCCTTACAGAGATCGTCCCAGAGCAACACCTCATCATACTTGGGTGGCCCAAGAGATTCTGGGGACAGTCCAACCAGCAGCTTGGATCTCCCTTGAGTCCGAGAGGCAGTCAGCGTACCGTCTCGGGACCACAGCGGTATGCCCCTGACTTCACCGGATGCTACAAGTACGGCAAGGAGGGACACTTCGCACGGGATTTTCGATCTAGGACTATCTCCTGCTACACCTGCGGAGAGATGGGACATAGGAGCGACAGTTGTCCGAGGAATATGCCTGCTGCCCCAATCCGTGCTAGAGGGGCCATCTCGGAGTCACGTCCGGGACCATCAAGCAAGCAGACGGTAGGATCGGGCAATAGACCAAGCGGCAGAGTGTTCATGATGGATCCACAGATTGAACAGCAGAGTGGCGCCGCCGTGACGGGTAACATACACTTATCATCTCGGCCTATTTATGCCTTATTCGACTCGGATGCCACGCACTCCTTCATATCCACGTCGTTCATGGAAGGCCACAATACCCCAAAAATCACTATGTACAAAACGATCCATATTGGGTTACCCAATGGCGACGTCGTACAGTACACGAGTCACATTCCCCAGCCCCCAATAATAATAGGAGGTGAAGAACTTTCCGGTCGACCTGATCCAGTTCCATCTCCACCACTTCGATGTGATTCTGGGGATGAATTGGCTAGAAACACATAAGGCAATCATTGACTGTGAGAGAAAACTCATTCATCTGAAGAGTCCGAAGGGTGGGAAAATTGCCTTCCATGGAGAGGGTTCCACAGCTGAACTACGACTAGTGTCGGCATTATCTGCGCAGAAACTTCTGCGCAAGGGATGTCGAGGCTACCTGTACAGCCTTGAGACATCGTCCGGGACGGAAATAGATATTTTCGCAATACCTGTCTTCAGGGAATATATAGATGTATTCCCCGAGGACATTCCGGGAATGCCACCCAGTCGAGAAATCGACTTCGACATTGATTTAGTGCCAGGCGCAGCCCCAGTGTCAAAAGCTCCCTACAGAATGGCCCCAGCGGAACTGAAGGAGCTGAAAAAACAGTTAGAGGAATTACTACAGAAGGGATACATACGACCTAGCGTCTCGCCGTGGGGAGCTCCGGTAATATTCATGAAGAAGAAGGATGTGAGCATGAGGCTATGTGTCGATTATCGTGAGCTCAATAAGATCACGATTTGGAATCGATACCCATTACCTCGAACTGATGATTTGTTTGACCAACTACAAGGAGCAGTCATCTACTCTAAGAACGATCTTCGGTCGGGATATCATCAGCTACGCATTCGACGTAGTTGAATTCGATCGGGAGGATTCTAAGGTCATATGAGAATAAGAGGACGAGAATTAACTAACCCCTTCTTCAGTTTTTGAAGTCTAGCAGTAAGGGTAAATATCAAAACAGTGTGGGTGTCAGTAATGGGGTCAATGTCAATCAAAGGGCTGGACAAGATAAGATAAGATAAGGTCGTAGAAAAAGGGCTAATGGAATAGTTGAACAAATGAAATGACAATGACAGGAAAAAAGGGGTTTTAATATACTGCCGATTGGAACGTGCTATGGCAGGTAACAGAGCTATAGTACGTGACGTCCAATCCACGACAGTACCCGGGGTCTACTGAGCGCATTTTGCTCACGGGTTCCTTGTTTTCTTTTCTTGATTGTCTTTTGTGCAGGCTCAGGTGAGGAGGACGGGGTTTCGGAGTAGTTGCTCTGGCAGGGACCCCCTTTGTATTATATGTAACATTTGGAACGTATGTTGTATTCGAGTCCCAAAACTGTTTATGGATGACTGTAATAACTGTCTTTTCTTATGTTCTGGAATGTAAACCCTACTATGAACTTGTCTTGCTATGGACTTTGGTCTGTAACGGTAGTGACGTCATGTACTTATTATTAATAAATTATCGTGGCGTTACATATACGAACAGTTTATGTTTGATTGTGGGATTTGTGTACAAGGACGTAAGACTATTGAAAACAAACATTATGGGATATTAAGGTTATGTTCATCGGGGATTCGGGATAAATAAACTCTTTGATATATAATTGAGAACATGAATAATTGTTTAATGTCATGATTTTAGCATATGATTAGACCGGTGCAGCTTAAACGCACAAGTTACATGATCGGGTTTATTTTTCTAGAATTTATGTCAAGGCATGATTCAAGTGCTAAATGTGTTATGTGTGATTACTGTATATGCTTTCTATGTTATTTATTTTTTGAATATGTGTTATATATCATATATCATATTATGCGGGAAATCTGGATTTAAGGAACTCTACAACAAACATAATAACAAACTAAAGGTAATTGAACAAGTCCGTTGTCGTCGATGAGGTCGTATAGTGGATCCTTCAGGATAGGGTTCTTTAGTTCTACGAGCGTTCAAACTGGACTTGACTGGGCCAGACGTGAAATCTAGCTGGTAGGAGAACAAGTGTGCTTCTCTTCGTATGCGTAGCGACAAGAAGTCATGGGCTAGAACATCGGTCGATTGGGTGTAAGGCTGCCCTTTGCAAGGGGATCTTCGGCGTGTAAGTAAGGGTTTAGCAAACCGAAGTACACGCAAAAGACATAGTGATTTTTGGCGACGAACCCAAATCATGAGTAGTATTCATGATAAAAAAAACACTTTCACAAAAGACAACAGGTTTTCAAATGATTTTGGTGAATGATATGCGATTGAGAACTTGGCTCAGATCAGTGTTTATGTCTCAAAAATTCTCTCTTCATCTTTTGTCCTAATTGAGTTCTATTATACATGTCGGGACACGGACTTACAATGGTTAAGTAAGTAAAAGATTATAAAAGAGGACAAAGATGCATATTTTATTATTACGTGTATTGTTTGATATGGCACCCATATTTTCTTGTGGCTACTCATCGATCGTCATAGTCGGGGGAGTACCCTGCAAATCAAATACATATACTTTTGGTTGCTGAGTTTTTAGCTCACGGTTATGTATTTCTGTTTGCAGATCCATCACAGGATGACACTGAAGCGCTAGAATGAGATTCTGTGCATATAGTTATTTACCTCGCTGTTCAATATATATTAAATGCTCCATGAAATAATTTGGTTGAAAACCACTTGTAGGCAATAGGACAATGTAATGTAATTGGGTTTGTATAATATCATCTGGGTTAATAATGGTAATAATTTGGTAGCTTTTCTTAGCTTCTATACTTACAAACCCGTTTAGGTTGATTGTCCTTGACTGGGTCTATGACGACATAAAGTCACGTGTAGGGCATGTCGGATTTCGGGACGTTACAGGATGGTATCAGAGTCAGGGGTTTATAGGTTAGAGGTTAAGGAAAATGAGAAAGTGGATTAAAACCAAAATGATAGGTTGCAAATGCATTGAGTGTAGGTTAGCATTGGACTTAAAGCATGAGATTATATAAATGGGTATATACTCGCTTAGACCAGAGGATACTCGACTATAAAAGTTAAACAACATGCGTGTCTTCTTTGAGCATGAGAAATTCTCATATTTTGTTTTCTTTCAAGACAAATGTGACAAAAACTTAAAGTTTACCATGAGTTTTCTATGTGGATTTTGATTACAATCGATATATAAGAATTTACAAGTTTAATCATCTTGACACATAATTCTCATATATATGACCTTACAAGTTATTTCTAGGTTACGGTGATATTGAATGCGTCATAAAGTTATTTTATCATGGAGTTGGGATCATATGATTTACTAATTTTCTGCTATTCAATTAACGATTGAAGTCAATTCGTGTGATTTTTGAAAATATATATATTTAGTCTTGATTTACTGGAAATCGAAAACGATGTTAATGTAAAATTTTAGTCATGTTTCAAGATATTACATGGAGCTGTGCTTAAACTGCCTTTCAGTTCCACATCAAGAAATGTTTCAATGATTGTTCAATATTATATGAATGAACCTAGTTTTGTTTGTTGTTTAGAGATTGAACAACACAACATGCTTTAGTTTAAATAACATGATTTGATTTATATATATACTGTCATGTTGAGGTTTTGGGACTAAACCTAAATTAAATGTGAAGTACAATACTTGAATAGTCTTTTATTTCATAAAAAGGTCTGTTATAGAAGTGCCTTTCTTATAAATGTAGTTTTCTTGGGTATACATTTATATGTGACAATATTTAAAAATAATGGTCAGCCGATGTTGGTTTTCAAATATGTATTTCACGGCTTTTACTGATTTCGTCCTTCCTGATCGATCCAGTTCTTATGCTGTATTAACTCGATTGAGTCACAATCTTGAATCTGGGTTGAGTAAGTAATATCATTGTTTCTCTACGCTTTGTTGTTTTACTTCATTTAATTAAGGGGTTTTCATGCTTGCGTTGATTTTCTTGTACTAATGGTTTACTATGCATAATGATTGATCGAATTCACTTTTGAGTTACTTCTATGACCTAGTTTTGTTTTGCATAAAATACTTCAACCCTTGAACATAAATTATTTCTTTAAGTTGTGCTAGGTTTTGAAATTCCAACAATCATGGTCTTTGATTTGGAAGTTAAGAAATTCATTATTTTCGTCAAGGACTTCATAGCTGTCTATACTTTTAAATGAGTTATACAAAGGAAATCTAAGATAGATAGCTGCTTTGAGTTATATGTGACTTAGTGTTATTGATATCCATTGAATTTGTTTTCAATAGGACCCAATGCTCAACAATTCAATCATTTGAACTAAGCAAATTGTTGCTTTCAAGTAACAATTTTTTTTATTTAGATTCGATGCGTGTACTGTTTTGAGCTATTGGTATTGGTTTTGAGTAAGTCGTAAGGACTTATCCAGCTCTTGTTTCTTGCTATGTTGATCGAATTGAATTTCACCGTCCATAACAATGCAAAGGATATTCAAATATTTTGATCTTATTGAGTTATATCTTGAATCAACTAATATGATTTGAAGCTAGACAACTCAAGGTTCTTAACTTGATAGTGCACCTAATTTTAAGGCTATAAGTTTTATGGGCTCTTAATTTTGTACTTTAAGTGCCAGAAATTTACTCTATCTAAATAAACATGGTTTTATATTCTTGTTGAAAAAAAAAAAGGGTGCATTACTCTATAAATAGTTTCGTTGTTACAATTATTACGAATCTGTTTTAAAACAAAAAGGGTTAATTTGAGTGGAACTTTCTATTTTATGCTTGGCCTTGATTCCTTTGAGGTTGTGCTTGATAAATTCAGGGTAAGAATTAATTTGGATAAATCCTGTGAGTTGTAGCAGTTTCAAACGAAAGTTTCAAAGGATATCGCTTCGTTATTATTCTTATTTTAAACATTCATAGATTTTAATCTCAAATGATGTTACTGGGATCCAGAGATTTTAAGAATCACATAAGTTTTGTTCTTATGATACAAATGTATCTATATCTTTCTTGTTTGAATAGGATTGACATAATTTCTTAAAGTGGTTAAGATTTGTCCCTATGATACAATTGTATTTGCTTTGACTTAGATGAAAGGAGATTCTGGTAATCTTGAAAGATAGAAAAGTAAACATGTTTTGTTTCTCATGTATTCAAATCGCTCGTGACGTTTTTTTACTTTATTGATTTGTAATCTTATTGAGCATGGGTATAAGGATGATACATTCATCACTTATTGTATCATTGTCAAGAGCTATATTTCCATACCACATATATATGTGGCTTCATCGATCTTCAAGATTTATATGAATTAGTTTTCAATTATACTCGAGGAATTTGAACCCTCGTTTATCTTCAAATCAACCACAACTACGTATTGTGATGGATTGAAAAGTTGCTCTGTTGGTTTTAGGTTTAAACTCGGTATTAATTTACAATTAAACATGTTAATTGGATTAGATTCCAGCTTTCATCCTAAGGTTGAGATTGTTTGAAAATCTCATTTTGTACTAGTTCATTTAAATTATTTGGTTTGAATTTTGATAACCTATGATGACTTGGATTTGCGTGTTATAATATCTCCTCAATGCTAATCTTGACT
The DNA here is from genome assembly GCA_035668315.1 of Drosera spatulata. Lineage (NCBI taxonomy): Eukaryota > Viridiplantae > Streptophyta > Magnoliopsida > Caryophyllales > Droseraceae > Drosera > Drosera spatulata. The sequence goes on from JAOVYX010015274.1 coordinate 8,446, forward strand.
TTTCTCAAAGCTTACAAACCAATCCCCAAGAAGATTGAGTTTACATTGAAATTATAAACGAGATGAATTTCTCCGTCTAGTTATTTGAGTTTTATAATGCTTAAACTATTATTTCACTTGCGGAATCTTAATATATATGGTTGGGGATTTACGAAAAGATATGGTTTGAGGTTTTTGGGGATTTACGAAAAGATATCTAATGAGATATGGTTGTATTTTGACATTCAAAACATAAAAAGTTTATTGACAGAAAAAAAATATATTTAAATACTGGTCGAATTTTCTTGGACATGAAAGAATATACTTATATCTTGTACCAATAAAAGAAAATGAAACAATTTATCCGGCTATATGGATGAATGTAACACATGTGTTGTGATCACTATATACGATAGTGAGATTTTAAGTCATGTCAAAGGCTTGGGTTGTTGAATCTAGATCTCATTTGATTTTCTTAAAAAAATATATATAATATATCCACGCGTGACAAATGGGTCAGCACGCTATCCAATGCCATATATGAGGCATAAACATGTAGATATCATCTAGATTTTATTTTGACTTTGATTAGATTCTATTTAGATTTTATTTAGACTTTATTGTCAATCCATTTGGTATAAATAGATGAAGGAACTTCATCGAACTTCCTTGTGGTTTAGAGTTCTTGTATCCTTTCACTTCAATAATAAAAGAAGAACACGAGAAGAGAAAAACAATGCATCCAGGAAAGTACTTGCTCGTCTGATGCTCGTAGTGGTTGTGTATATTATGCTCATTGGTGCGATCATTAGTATCATTGCTGCGTTCGTCACAACACCTGAGGAAATGGATCTGGTGGCAAAATATGTCATGATACGAGTTATACTGATCTTATATCTGGTGGAAATTGAGTTGAATTCGATTTCGATGCTAAGCCTTTGCAATCTAGCGTTGATTTTCTTTTCGTTTCATTTCTACGATTAGATCTGTTAAGGGACTTTGGGTGCTAATTTTGTCTAGGTCATCTTCTCATCGCAAAAATCGTGTTTCAAGATTGGGTTTTCCTACTTAATCACTTGGTCTTAGTTAAATGATCGGATTCAATTTTTGTTAAGACCGGATACAGTTTTGCTTTTAGTTTGAATATTATCATTATTTTCTAGGGTCTTTCTTCGCTAACCTTTACTTATATTTAGTTTCGAGGACGAAATTTATTAAAAGTTGGAGATAATGTAATAACCCGAAAAAAGTTTTGATTTTTAAAATATATATTGGAAATAAAATATACGTATGGTACGTATATAATGTACGCGTGAATAACGTGACGAACGACTAATGTAATAACGTTAAAGATGTTACGTGTTAAAGGTAACGAATACGTAATGTTAACTGTCATAATGTAACGTTATAACGTTAAGAATATTGTGCGTCACGAGTAACAGTTTTAATCCCAGAAAATTTATATTATTAAATGGAATACGATGATAATATTTTGGGACAATTAAATCGACACGAATTGATTAACAGAATATCAATATTACAAAATTGAAATAAAGAACAATCTGATGAAAATTTAATGAGGAACCGAGAGTCACCTTTCTTTCCTTATTTCTTTCCCTTTCCCTTTCCCATACCAAACCCACACCTCCACCATCATCTCCACCAAATGCACCCACCACCACCAACCGACACTACCGCTAACCACTGCCAACATCAGCAACCACCGCGACAAACCATCGTCGTCGCCGGCTCCCTCTCCCCTCACCTCTCTTCCTTTTCCTTTTCCTCTCCCTCACAGCCACCCAACAACCAAACACCACCGCCTTCGCCACCACCGTCGCGTATCGCCATTGTCGACCTTACTTAAGCCAACGACGAGCAAGATCTGGCCACCCACGAGCCCCTTGCCTACCATCTCTCCCGATCTTGGCCACCATCACACGCCACCGCAGCTGTGCACCACCACTCCGCCCATCGCCACCAAGCTTTGTCGCCGCTGTCAGCCATCGTGCGCCGCCGTCGTCGTCCTCCCTAGTCGTCGACAAACCCGGATCGAGCGACCACGGTGACGAGCCCAAATGCGGGCCGACCAACCTGCACGTACTACCGTCTCCCTCGTCTCGTTCGGAAACCACGATGACGCCTTCGGCCAGCGAACATCAGCCACGACGACGACCCTTCGCGGGCTGCGAGCAGGCCCGACAGGCCCAAGTGTGGCCCGAATAGAAAGCCCAACATCGTGACAATCCCCAGATACAGCGATGCCGACCCGAACAACGTATTCGGACATTGGCCAGGCAGTCCCGATGCCTCGCTCGATCGTTCTTTTAGTTTCGTCTCGTGATTTGTATCGAATGACTCATCGGGGAGGTAGCCACCACTAAACTTTTCTTGAAATCCCATGAAATGTGTGATTGATTACGGAATTATGAAATGTGGATGTTGATGTGATACCGCCGGGTTGGCGAGGATGTGATTCTGTCTGAATGTGAATTGTTTTGCTCTGGTTTGTATGTTGTAGTGGATGGGAATTATATGATGGGTTCCAAGGAGGGTATATGGTGATGCCGATGGGGCATTGGTGAGCTTGTGTTTGGTTAGATCGTCGGGATAACAAGGATATCGGGATAGGTTTATGCGTATATATAAGCTTGAGTATGGAAATAACGATAAAGAAGCTATAGGGATATGCTTGTGTTGGGGGTGAATTGGTTTTGAAGAAATTGGGATGGCTGGGTTGTTCTTGATAATGTGTTAGGCTTAATGTGTGGTTATTATGGTTGTATCGTCGTGTTGGCGAAGCCCTTAAGTTTAAGTTTAGAGGTTTTAGCATGTCAACAATAATGCTGTGAAGGTTATGGATGAGGTTAGGATGTCATTGGTTGTATTTTCATGTATGTTTGTGACTATGCTTGCTTATATGTGTTATGCGTGATTATGCGTCTTATGTGTTATACGCACAGTTTATGCTTAATTATGGGATTTGTGTAAAAGGGCATAAGACTATTGAAAACAAACATTATGGGATATTAAGGTTATGTTCAATGGGGATTCGGGATAAATAAACTTGTTGATATATAACTTGGAACATGAATAATTGTTTAATGTCATGATTTTAGCATATGATTAGGCCGGTGCGGCTTAAAGGTACAAGTTACATGATCGGGTTTGTTTTTCTAGAATTTATGTCAAGGCATGATTGAAGTGCTAAATGTGTTATGTGTGATTATTGTACATGCTTTCTATGTTATTTATTTTCTGTATATGAGTTATATAGCGTATATCATATTATGCGGGAAATCTGGATTTAAGGAACTCTACAACAAACTTAATAACAAACCAAAGGTAACCAAACAAGTCCGTTGTTGTCGATGAGGTCGTATAGTGGATCCTTCGGGATCGGGTTCTTTAGTTCTATGAGCGTTCAAAGCGGACTTGACTGGGCCAGACGTCAAATCTAGCTGGTAAGAGAACAAGTGTGGTTTTTTTCGTATGCGCAGTGACAAGAAGTCGCGGGCCAGAATATTGGCCGATTGGGTGTAAGGCTGCCCTCTGCATGGGGACTTTCGGCATGTAAGTGAGGGTTTAGCAAACCGAAATACACCCAAGAGACGTAGTGATTTTGGACCGCGAACCCAAATCATGAGTAGTATTCATGAAAAACAGAAACACTTTCACAAAAGATAACAGGTTTTCAAATGATTTTGGTGAATGATATGTGACTGAGAACTTGGCCCAGATCAGTGTCTATGTCTCAAAAATTTTCTCTTCATCTATTGTCCTAATTGCGTTCTACTGTATATGTCGGTACACGGACTTGCGATGGTTAAGTAAGTAAAAGATTATAAAAGAGGACAAAGACGCATATGTTATTATTACGTGTATTGTTTGATATGGTGCCCATATTTTGTTGTGGCTACTAGAAAATGTTTTTCAGGTACTCATCGATCGTCATAGTTGGGGGAGTACCCTGCAAATCAAATACATATACTTTTGGTTGCTGAGCTTTTAACTCACGGTTATGTGTTTTATTTGCAGATCCATCACAGGGCGACACAGAAGCTCTAAAGTGAGATTCTATGCATATAGTTATTTACCTTGCTGTTCAATTTATATTAAATGCTCTACGAAATAATTTGGTTGGAAACCACTTATAGGCAATAGGACAATGTAATGTAATTGGGTTTGCATAATATCATCTGGGTTTATAATGGTAATGATTTGGTAGCTTTCCTTAGCTTCATACCTACAAACCCGTTTGGGTTGATTGGCCTTGTCATGGACTGGGTCTATGATGGCATAACGTCACGTGGCGGGCAAGACGGATTTCTTGGCGTTACAGACCGTCTCCAGCACGCTGCGGGAATACATTAGATTATTACTGATGGAAGAACATCTAGAGTTGACAATGCTGGTGATGATGATAATGATCAAGATCCTCCCCCTTCTACACCACAACAAGACAACTCCTATGACGCGCTTATCGATATGGTTGCTGCAGAGTCCTCTGCACAAGATCTTACCATCACTCCTGCAGCAACCCAGGTGGAACTAACTCCACAAGCAAAGGACGCTCCTGTTGGGATTGACCTCATTGTCGCTATGGCACTTGGAACATACTAAGAATTAGAAGCTGCTTCTCAGGGCTTGCAGACCCCTCTGCATCATAATATTTCTTCAGCAGACTCCATCACCACTGTTGAGAGGCAATTTTATGACATCATTACTACAGAATCCCCTATCTGCAGTATTTCTTAACACCACTACAGCAACCTATCTTTGCCGCCTCACCACCACCAACCATAACCAAATCACCATCTCCATCCCAATAAACCACCAAAAAATCACCTCCACCACCACAACAAGAACCACAACCTCCAAATAATGTTGCTCCCTCTGAAATCCAAGCATCACAAGTGACAGAAGTGTTTGAGACTTCTGCAAAAGAAGGTGAGCAACTACATGGAGTTTCTGATACTCTTGAAGCAGCGTCTAAGGCTGCTGCGTCTCATTAAGATAAGACTCAAGAAGTGACACAGGCTCCTGTAGAAGTCTCTGAGGCTTCTGTACAAGAACATGAGCATGTCACTATGGTTCTTACAGTAGTGTTTGAGGCTACTTCAGACGCACCAGAAGTAACACAGGCTCCTTCAGAAGTGTCTTAGGCTTCTACACAAGAAGATGAGCATGTGATAGGAACGTCTGAGGCTCCTATAGTAGTGTCGAAGGCTACTGCACAACTAGAAAACATAGCAATGGATATGCCAATCATAGAAGATATTCCTCTTACTCCCAGTCCTTCCACTGCTATAGAAGAGCACATCCCAGTGGTTTCCTTTCCACCACACCTTCTATGCTCTTCTGCACACTCTGAGCAAATCAATAAAGACCCTACTATAAGAGGATCTTCCAAAGCCTCTCCGAAAGAAGTGTCCCCTATTCAAGAATACTTTGAGCTCTCTCTTGAAGGTTCCCCCACATCACAAGAATGAACAACACGTCATACCTCTACTGCTCTAGTGGGTGCTATCAACCTAAGTGATCCAATGAAGCTGTTGCAATTACTGGCTACACAAGTACTCCAGCTTCAACTACAACAAGATGAGTACTTCTCCACTATTAACTCCCATATGAAGTCTACTGCTGAGTCCCTACAAGATCAACCCAGAACTTCACAAACGCCATCACTGAGATCAAACGCCATACGAAGCATGCATTCATCACTACTACTGCAATAGATGCTTCCTTGGCTATTCTAAAGAAGTCTACGAGAGAAATGCATAAACAAACTATAGACAGGCTGCAATCTCAGTTGACCTCCCCCTCACCAACACCATAATTGAGCAAGTTGAATGCCTAAAAGAGCATGTCCAGAGCCAGACCACCGCCTTGGGTGATGATATTGACATGCTCCAGTATCTGATGGAGAAGAACCAAACCAAGAATGAAGTAGAACTCTATCAGATTAAGTCCAAACTCAATGCCTTTCACTGATGCTAGCAAACAGAGGGAGAGTCTACAATACAACAGCAAGAATTGAGGACACCATTCCACTCATCTCTGGACTAACAAAGGCAATCAGGGGCATTAATGAACAAAAGTATAGTTGACACTCATCTGGAGGAGGATGCCATTAAAAGGACTGAGGAGAGCATTAAAAAGCAACCTTGATTTTTTCAATCAAGCCCTAGAGCAAATAATCAACAGAGGCACCCAGCTAAGCTCATCAAGAGGATCACAACAAACTACATCGTAGACCACTTCAAGGAAGGCTGCTGTGTCTCAAAAGAGAAAAGAGATGGTGATGACCTTACTGCTCCAAAGAGAGAGAAGCAGTAGAGCATGCGAGCCTATTTGTATGTCTCAAAAATTTTGTGTGTTTTATTTGTATATAAAAAGTTGTATTCTTATATGAATGAAAGAAAAGCTATATATCTTCTTGCTGTTTAGATAGAGTTTGTTATTATCAATTTACGGGGAGATTATTGAGTCAAACCCATGATGTATAGAAATTAAGTGATGGACAAACTCTAGTCTTAGAATATCGCAGTATATACTAAGGCTGAGACTCGTCTTCTTGGAAAATGAGCCTACAATGGGTGTGCAGTAAGCTGACTCAGAATAGAATGTAGTAAGGCTGGTTTAGAGAGTAACGCAGTAAGGTTGGTTCAAAGGAATATAGTAAGGCTGGCGACATTGAGGTCATGAGTAAAGGGATAGTAAGGCATGGGTCTTTAGGCTTCTGTAGTAAGGAATTATTTGTCCTGGATTGCTTCTGGCTAAAAAGGATTAGTACAGCAAGGCTGAGAGACAGTAAGGTCAAGAACAACAGAGGGGTCCAGATGAAGAAAAGAATCATGTGGGATCCTTTGTACAGTTCGATGTCCTTACAGTTTAGTGTCCTTTCAGTGTCAGGAGTAGGAGTCACGGGTTGTGACTAGATGGTTCCAAGGTGGCATGAAAGTGATGGTTCAGAGAAAAGATGACTCTGATAACAATTATAATTTTGAGGTTGCCTATAAACACAAACGGTGATGCCTAAGATTGGGTGAGATTCTGAACCCATGAATCTCAATTGTTTTGAACTGAATACTCGTGCAGTAAGGCTCCTAGTGAAGAGAAATGAAGAAGCTGATAGCTGAATCTCTAAGACAAATATTGAAAGCAGAGTTTGAATAGTAGTGGTGTTCAAAAAATAAGATCGAGAAGCTGTTTCAAGTCCTATAAAGGAGAAGAAAAGTTCCTGGGTTATGGTTTGTATTATCATTTACATGTTGTAAAGTGACAGGTTGATTGTGAGCCAAAAACAATTACACTTAGTGCTATCCTCTTGATATATCACATTGATTGCCAATAAAAGATTAGAGTAAGAGATATACCCGTATTTTAGCTATATTGCCTAACCAGCATAAAAACCTTTGTGTTTATACATTACTACTTTTAGTACATATAACCCTACTGCTAATCAACTTTGACTTAGAACAAAACTAAAAGGAATCAACATTACTACAGTAAGGTTCCGCATTACTGCAGTAACCTCTGAATAACTCTGCTATCAATCTAATTTTTATTTGATTGTAAGCTTAAAAAAAAAGAGACTATTCACCCCCTCCTCCTTCAGTCTCACAACAAGCTATTTTAAGACTTTCACGATGCTCAAAGCATATGACTGGATGCAAGGCCTTACTGTTAGACTTTATAGAAGAAGATGGTCCCCGAGTAATCTTTGGTAACAGTAAGGCAGGTAAGACTAAAGGCTATGGAACCCTTGGTACAGGTTCACTAATCTTTAAACATGTGAATACGTTGAAGGACTAGGTCATAATTTGTTGTCCATAAGTCAATTATGTATAAAGGTGATGATGTGAACTTCACGAAAGGCCTGTCTAAAGTGAGGGATCTCAATTCGAATGAGATTAAGCTTATTGGAGGAAGACATGGCAATGTTTACATTGTGGATTTCATGAACTCTTCACCCATTGGCATCACTTGCTTCTACAAAAATGAAACAGAAAAGGCGCCATGGCTTTGGCACAGGAGACTGTAACATTTAAATCTCAAAAACCTTTTAAAACTTGCCTCTCAAGATTTAATTAGAGACAAGCAAACAAAGGCAAGCTTTAAAAGCATCAATACTGATCAAACAATAAGGGTGCTTGATAGGAATGTGCAATCCCTCCATTTATATAGAAATTGATGAACAAAACTTAGAGGTATTAACCATGATGTAGTTAGTGTGCTTAGGCTGAAAATTAGGTTAGTAATCTACAGTCTAGGTTAGATGCTGAAGAACAGATGGCCACAGATGGATAACATTGTGGGGCCACCAGATCCAGACTACTACAGTGAATTTCAGCAAGGCAGCTAAGACATACATGGACAACAAAAGACCTGCAAATACTTCAAGATCCAGGATCAATCTTGACGACAAGGACCAACATAGGCAATGCATAAAGGATTGCAGCAGAGCTGAGTGCAGACAAGGTTACGACAATGACGACTGGGTGCAGACGAGGTCTCAACGGTACTGAATGCAGACTAAGTTGTAGTAGACTGAGTGCAGCAGAGATGGTTTCTAAGGTTGGACAAGGATCAAAGGACTGGTCAAATCGAAGATTTAAGGTATGAAGAAACTATACTAGGATCAGAATAAAGCTGATCTGTCAATATCAGTGAAGGGGTTACATGTGTTGCTAACTGACAGGCTGTCAACATCTGATCAAGTACAGTCACAGGTTCAAATTCCCTCTGCCTATAAAAAGGGATCAAAGAAGCTCAAAGAACAGTGATGATGAACGATTGAACGTACAAGAGCATACGAAAAATCTGAATTCATTGTGAAAGCTGTGCAAGTGAGCTAAACTGAAGAAAAAAGAAAAAGGAAGTTCACTAGTCTGCTCTGAAAAACAAAGCTGCAGCAGAGTGCAAGGAAGGATCTGTGCAAGGGTCTAGGTTCTTTGCCTCTGGCATGTTGTAAACTTGTGAAGAGGTTATCTTGTAAGCCAAAAACAAGATGATAGTGAACTCACCATTTGGATTGACTACTCTGGTCACCAAGGGGAAGACTGGACTAAGCTCTTGCTTATCAGTTGATAACGAGTGTCTGAACGAGTATAAAATTTTGTGTTCTTGTCTTGGTTTACTTCATTTTGCATATTAGGATTGTTAGAAATTAATTAAACAACACAAAGAGACAACCTTTCAAAGCCCAAGTCTCTATAGTAGACGTCTCCTATAGTCTGCAAGGATAATTAGTGTATTAAACACTTTGCTACATCACTTTGAAAATTCTAAAACAACCTATTCAACTCCCCCGCTCCCTCTCTAGGTTGTATCTGTGGAAGTAATAATCGGTATCAGAACCTGACTTTTCAGACTTAACACTTTTTGGAAAGAAAAGGTTATTTCTTTTGATATAAGCCTACAAAGAAGTTACTAACAGTATATTTTGTGAAGTAAACATGGCTCCTCCAAAGTTACCTAAGTGTCCTAACAGTGGCGAGCCACCAACATGTTCGTTTTTGAAGTTTAATCACTGAACCTGAGAATGATGGCACATCTGGACTCAATAGATGAAAGGATGCATGATATAATAACAGATGGGCCATACATGCCAAAGATACCAGATACACTCCATGCTTCAAGGGAAGTGGAATAACCCCAAGTCTCTCTGGACAAAGTAGGATTGGTACTTGGTGTTGGTAGATAGAAGGACCAGAAATCAAATCTTCAAAGCGCTTGATGGTGACATGTTTGAGATAGTGGTTCACACAACCACTGCAAAAGAAACATGAGATGCTCTACTGCTTAGAAACGAAGGAACGAATGAGATCAGAGAGAACAAGAAGGATGTCCTAATGCAACAACATGATTGGGTACCAATGAGATCTGATGAAAAACTAACCAACTTCTATGAAAGATTCATTGTGCTGATTAACAATCTCAAAACTTTAGGGAAGACTTTTGATAACAAAGAAGTCAACCTAAAGTTTATGAGATCACTTGATGAAATATGAAGAACAAAGACTACAACAATAAGGAAGTCCAGGGATCTTGCAAAAATGTCCTTGGCATAGCTATATGTAGTGTTGCACACTTACAATCTAGAAGTGGAGCAGAAAAAACAAATCGATGAGGCTAGAAAGAAAACTCTGGCCTTCAAAGCAGAAGAAAAGATTTTGAGATCTATGACAGAGGAGGAAAGTAGTGACACCTCGTCTGCCAGTGAACAGGCAATCTCAGAAGAACTTGCACTGATGGGCAAGAAATTCATAAAGCTGTTCAAAAATGAAATATGAAGAGGAAACCCTCAAGGAAGGCCAAAGAAGTAGAAAAGGAGGTCTGCTACAGCTGCGGAAAGTCAGGGCACTTTGCTACACAATACAGACGACCAGCACAGGAATCGTCTGCACAAAGGAACAAGAAAAGATCCTGCAAAAGGAGCTCTGGAAGAAAAGAAAAAGGCAAAGCCTATGCTACAAAGACATGGAGTGAGACAGACTCAGATAATGAAGAAACAATCTCAAATGCATAGCTCTGTCTCGTGGCAAGGAGTGAAGAAAAGAAAAAGGTATTTGATTTCTTTAACTTAGATGCCACTCTAGAGGAATTGAAGGAGTCCCTTTAAAAGACCTCTGAGAACTTTATTTCTCTTTCAAGAGAAAACAAAGACAACCTGGAATGGATTGTAAAACTGCAAGAAAATTACAATCTGGCTTGTGAAGAAATTGACAATAGGTCAAATGACTTAATAGTGGTCGAAAATGAACTAAAGGAATCACGTGAGAAGATAAAACTTCTCAATGTAGTAGTAGAAACACTCACAAAAAGAAATACTGAGCTGCAAACTCAGGTAGACATATGGAAAGGAAAGACCCTGAATTTGCAAAGGATGCTAAATATGGGTCAATCCTCATATGATCGATCAGAACTAGGATATAAAAGCTGGTTGAATGAGGTTGTAGACTCAAAAGCAGATAGTGACACTGCAACTAGCAAGAAGAGGTAAAACGGACCCCTGTAAAAATATTACAGAAGGGTAAAACCTCTCCTGAACAAGGAAAACAGAGCAGTAAAGTCTCCGCTGCTTGACCCAAAAGGATAGAGCCCTTGAGCAAAACATCAGCACAAACTAGTGCAAAACACCACAAAGTGCATATAGCCTGGAATTATAAGATAGAGGCCAACAAGAGGAAACACAAACCTCAGTATGCACCAAATTACTCAGTATGGAACAAAACTTCCAATACTGCATGGAGAACACCATATCAGAAACCCGTCTGCACATGCAGGATACAACAGAGGGAATGGAAAAACACTAGCAGACCACCTAGAGCAATGAGACCAAGAATCTACTGCTATATTTGTGGCAAACCTGGTCACAAATCATTCGAATACTGGACACCACAGAAGAAAATTATTCAAGTGAACTAACAAGTAAGGACCAATACTTGTGGGTACCATGTACAAGATTTCAACACTTTACTGCAAAAACAACAGGATGGAACATGGTATCTGGACAATAGATACTCAGGACACATGACTGTGAACAAAAGCATATTGAAAGATTACAGGAAAGAAGAAGGACCTCTAGTTATCTTTGGAGGAGGCAAGGTAGTTAAAACTAAAGGTTATGGAATCCTTGGTACAGGTTCCCTAATCTTTAGAGATGTAGCTTATGTCAAAGGATTAGAACGTAACTTGTTATCCATCAGTCAATTATGTGACAAGAATTATGATGTTTCCTTTACTCATAATTCATGTTAAGTAAAAGATAAAGCCACCAAAGAAGTCAAACTGATAGGAACCAGAAAAGAAAACATCTATGTAGTAGACTTCAATTCATCTCAGTCAGCACAAGTTGCATGCTTTTATACTAAAGGTGCTGAAGATATAAACTGGCTATGGCACAAAAAACTAGCCCATCTAAATTTCAAAATCATAGCTAAGTTGTCCTCAAAAAACTTGATAAGAGGAATTCCTCAAATCAAGTTTAAAAAACGATAAGCTGCATAAGTCATGCCAAGAAGGCAAGCAGACTAGAGCAAATTTCAAATCCATAAACTCATTAGAAATAATTAGAGTTTTTGAACTACTCCATATGGATCTTTTTGGTCCAATAGAAGTAGAGAGCTTAAATAGAAAGAAGTATACCCTAGTTATAGTAGATGACTACTCAAGATATAAATGGGTAGTATTCTTACATAAAAAGAGTGAGACTTGCATTATGCTGACTAGATTTCTAAGACAAGTGCAAAATGAAAAGGGTATTGAGGTAGTCACAATTAGGAGTGATCATGGTACTGAATTTGGTCAAGCAGGAGTTGATAAATATTGTGATGATCATGGTATTAAACCCAACTTCTCAGCACCTAGAACACCTCAGCAAAATGGTGTAGCAGAAAGAAAAAATAGGACACTCATAGAAGCAGCCAGAACAATGCTTGCTGATACAGATTTAGCAAAAAGTTTTTGGGTTGAAGCAGTAAATACTGCATGTTATGTTCAAAACAGGTGTCTTATACATAAGCTGCATAAAAGAACTCCCTATGAATTATGGAAAGGAAAGACACCAAGTGTCAAATACTTCCATATTTTTCGGTGCAAATGCTACATTCATAACAATAATAAAGATCATATTGGAAAATTTGACCCTAAAATAGATGAAGGAATATTTCTAGGATACTCCACAACTAGCAAAGCCTTCAGGGTATACAACAAGAGAACACAAACAGTTGAAGAGTCAGTTCGTGTTTCCTTTGATGAATCTGAAATATCCATTAGTACTGCTAATGTCTTTGATGAGGAATGTACATGCATTGATAATGAACAGGATGCAGACAAGAGCTCTGATGTTGCAGAAAAGGATGAGCAGTCCGGAGACACAGAAGGGAACAATGTTGCAGCAGAGCCAAAACAACCCACAATACAATAACACCTGGAGCACATCACCATTGATGAAGATAAAAGAAGATGGATCAAGGCACATACACAAGATAACATCATTGGATACAAGGATGTACCGGTGCAGACTAGAAGAGCAACAGCTAATGAATGCCTGTCTGCATGCTTCATATTAGAAATGGAGCCAAAGACAGTTAATGAAACTCTAAATGATCCAAACTGGATTGATGCCATGCAGGAAGAGCTAAATGAATTTCAAAGAAATGAAGTATGGTATCCGGTGCCCAAACCCAAAAATTATCCAGTTGTTGGCTACAAGTGGATGTTCAGAAATAAGACTGATGAAAATGGAATAGTCATCAGAAACAAAGCCAGGCTAGTAGCAAAAGGTTACTCACAAGAAGAAGGGATTGACTTTGATGAAACCTTTGCCCCTGTTGCAAGGTTTGAAGCCATAAGAATGTTCCTTGCCTGTGCTGCATACCAAGGGTCCAGAGTTCATCAGATGGATGTAACGAGTGCTTTCCTAAACGGAAAGCTGCAAGAAGAGGTGTATGTTGAACATCCTCCTGGATTTGAAGACTTTGAACATCCAAATCATGTCTACAAGTTAGACAAAGCCTTATATGGCTTAAAACAAGCTCCAAGGGCATGCTATGAAACTCTCTCAACTTTTCTATGTGAAAACAATTTTCAGAAAGGAAAGGTAGATACCACCTTGTTTCTTAAGAAACACAAGGAGCATACACTATTAGTGCAAATCTATGTAGATGACATTATATTTGGCTGCACAAACAACAAATTGTGTGAAAATTTTGCTGCCTTAATGAAGTCAAAATTTCAAATGAGTTTAATACGAGAGCTAAAATATTTTCTAGGACTTCAGGTACACAGCTAAACAATGGGATATCTATAAATCAGGCTAAATACCTGAAAAATACAGTTAAGAAATATGGACTACAAAAATGCAAGCCATATGAAAACTCTTATGAGCTCAGCTGCAAAAATTGACGAGGATGAGAGTAAGAAAGGAATAAACCAAATGATGTATAGCGGAATACTAGGATCACTTCTATACCTAACTGCAAGCAGACTAGACATTCTATACTCAGTCTACGTATGTGCTAGATATCAATCTGATCCCAAAGAATCCCATGACACTGCAGTAAAGAGAATCCTGATATACCTCAAAGGAACTCTAGATCTAGGTGTATGGTATCCTAGGGAATCAGATTTTACACTAACAGGCTATTCAGATGCAGACGTTGCAGGTTGTAGAGTAGACAAGAAAAGCACAAGTGGAACATGTCAATTTCTTGGTGTAAGATTGATATCATGGTTCACCAAGAAGTAGACCATAGTGTCAACCTCTAGTACAGAAGCAGAATACATAGCTGCAGGAAGCTGTGCTGCACAAGTGTTATGGATGAGGTCACAACTTGCAGACTATGGTATGACATTTTAAAAAACACTAATATTTTGTGACAATAGGTCTGCAATGGCAATTTTAGAAAATCCTGTTTTTCATACAAAGATCAAGCACATAGATGTCAAATACCATTTTATCAGGGATCATGAGCAAAAAGGTCATATCAAATTGGAATATATATCAACAGAAAAACAAATCATAGATATTTGTACAAAACCTCTTGATGAGAGTAAATTTATCCAATTTCGAGGAGAATTGGGTATGATTGATTTAAAATGACTAAAATGGCAAAAAAATATTCTACTCCTCCACCGCACATGTAAGATGCAAACTAGCACTAAAGTCACTCTAATGTAGTTCTATTTTTGAAAAGAAACGTTTTTCAAAATTGATTGCCTAAATTTTCGCAATAGTCAAGTAAATGACTGGAACTGCGCAACGGTCATTTTTTTTGGCAACGGTCATTTTTTTTGGCAACGGTAACTTTTCAAATGGGTATAAATATGTAAAATTTTTCAACTCAAAACACTTTCTCTCTCTCTCTCTCTCTCTCTCTCTCTCTCTCTCTCTAAGCATTCTCAAACTCTTTCTCACACTCTACTGCAAACCTTAGGTCAACTTTCTCAGATCTAATTATTTTTTTCACAAGCGATACAGTTCATTTCCAATATTTTTGAAAATGGACAACACTCGTTCAAATACACCATCCAAAAGGTAAAAAGATCAACAGTACCGAAGCCCAACAAGAAAAATCGAACTGCAGACCGGAGTCGTGCTGGACTTCGAAACCCAAAGAAACGAGTTTGATAAAGTCAAGGAGATCTCTGAACTCATACAAGATGCTGCATTGAAGTATTTATGCGAAAAGACCAGCAAAATATACTACGAAGAAGCCCTTCATTTTATTGAGAAGGCAAAGTTGGCGGAGGAAGATTTCCAGTGCATCACATACACCTCTAGCAAGAAAATTGGGATCATTATCTCTCCCAACGACTTTGAACAATTGTTCAGAGTTTCAAATAAAGGACCCCAAGACATTCCCATCTCAGTTGTAAGTGATGGAAGGCACGCAATGCTAAGTGAAGATCGTCAAAAAGAAGGAATAAGGACGATAAAGAAGTATCTGTCAAAGGCACATAAGCTACTGGCAGACGTGGTCAAGAAGGTGATCATGTCCAAGGAATTCTCCAAGGATCAAATCACCTCTGATCAACAGAAGATCATCTGTGCAATCCTCACGAAGCACAAAATCAACTCGACAAAGCTATTGATGTACCAACTGACCAAAGCAATAGAGGCCAGACAACCAGTCTTTGGAAGGGTCATCAGCATAATTCTAAAAGCAAAGCTAAAACTCTCTGACAAGAGAGGAAGGCCATGGACTGCGGCCAAGCAGATTGATGTGAAAAATATTGGGAAGCAACCAATTGGTTTTTCAAAGAAGGCAAAAGCAGTGCAGACTATAGCAAAGGCTTCAGAGCAGCCTACCAAGAAGGAGTTGGTAAAGACCAAAGAAAAAGTCACCAAGAAGGTCTCAGAAGTCAAACCAAAGCAGACCGGAGTAACAAGAAGAAAACTTGTCCTAGAGACCTTAAAAGAGGAAACCTTGTCAGAAATCCCTACTGCACAGGCTATGAAAATAGAAGAACAAACTCAGTCTGTGCTTGTAGACGAGCTGACTGAAACCAGCTCTCAAAGACCAACAACTGTGATAGCAGTAGAGGGATCATCAAAGGAGCCAGAAATGGCTGTACTCCATGATGCAAATCTTACTTTGGAGTATCTCAAAGCAGGAGTTGATGAAAATATTCAATAGCTCATTCTGGAAGTGCAGTAGAGCTACCAGAAAGTCAGAGAAGGACCTATGACACAGCTCAGATAAGAGCTAAGTGCACAAGGGTACACAAGGAAAGAAATTGAGGACATTGAGGCTAATTTGAGAAGAATGTAGACTGATCAGCCTCTCAACATCTCTACTGTAGCCTCGTTGACAATCAGAACTATTGCATCTGAGGTGGACACACACACAACTGCTATCATTCCCATCTGCAGTGTAGGGATGAAGCTAGTTGGAATTGAAGCAAAACAACCCTCAACGGCATCTGAAGTCTGGGCCACAACAACAACTACAACAGGAACTGCAGACATGACAGAAATTCAAGAAGTGTTGTAGGCCATCCACTCTCTACAGGCAAAGGTAATAGAACATAGATAAAAGACATACAAAATGCTAGGCAAACCTCAAAAGGAAGCCATGATACAGAAGTTTATCAGTGAGCATAATCTTCCAATGAAGAGAAGGTCCAAAGCTGTAAGGCCAAAACTGATCCCATCAGGATCTACCACAAGGTATAGAATCAATCCTGATGGAACCAGAACAGAGATTGGCATTGTGGACAACATGACAGAAGCTGAGATAGAACAGTTGATATTGATTCAAAAGAGAGAAGGTAGCAAGAAGAAGAGGCCTACTGAACCATACATATTATTCAGTGGAGCTTTAGAAATCAAGGACTCAACTTTGAGGACCAAAAGACACAAGCAGGCTCAACTGCAATCTATGGTGTTTGTCCACACACCGGAAGTGGAAGCAGAGCTAAAAAGATTAGTGGATAAGCATGGCAGGGCGGCAACACTTGAAATCTATGACTATCTATCCAAACCAACCACTGGCAAAGCACTATCCTCTAGAGATGATGATGATGGCCATGATGAGCATCCAGAAGTAGAAGGCCATGATGATGATGACATTATAGATGAAGTTTCCAAAGAAGGCATCAAGGAGCTATCCACAAAAGAACTAGCCGCAGCAGCAGAGCCAACACCAACAGCAATAGAACCAGCAGTAGTTGCAGAGCCTATAGCAACAGCAGTAGGATCAGCAGAATCAGAAGAATTAGCAGCTGAGGCACCTACAACAGACGAGGCAGAGGCAGCAGAGCCATCAGTAGAAGAAATAACAACAGCACAGAGATAAGAAATAGAAAGATCAATAGCTGACATTTCAACACCACAGAGACAGTAGAGGCTACCTCGGAGGAAAAGGAAGCAGACGATGAGTAGACTATAGAACAGGAAGGGTTCAAAGAGCTCACAGCTCTTGACCTGACTCCAACACAGATAGAGGAGGTGGTCATAATTGAGGACGAATCACCTGATATGACCTCTACACTAAGGGAGGAGCAGACTACAAAAGACAGCCCCTTCAAAAATTTCACTCTTGAAGAACTTAAGGAGCATTTGATGAGTGACACCCCTACCAGTAAGGAACATATGTAGACTCAAAATATATCCCCTCTGAACTTGGTATTTACTCCTGCATCTTCCTTTGGGCTTGTGCAGACTAGGGCAGATCCACCTTCTGTTAGATTTCCACAAGGGCTAGTAATCAGTGGAACATCCAACATACCAATGACGCCTCAAACTGCATCCAGAAGTCAGAGGCAAGCCCTAAAAGATATCAGGCTAATATCAGTACATGAGAGACTATCCTCCATAGCCAGAACCATAGCCACTGCTGAAGTTCCTCCACCTCATTAGCCCTCTCCACCAGAAACAACATTGGATTATAGATTGAGACAACTGGATTAGGAGGTATACAATATGCTTCAATGGACAAAGGGTGCATTCAAAGATCTTCTTGACAGACTAGAACTAATTGCAGATAAGTTGGAGTCAGAGAAGGAAACCAGGAACAAGTACTTTGCAAAGTTCCACGCCATCCTCTCTGACATGGCTGAGGATCTTCTTAGACAAATTCAAAGAGGCAATGCTCTCAGCCTTCAGCAATACAGGATCAGCTCCTCCAACCTCGACAAACTAAGAGGGCAACACTCAG
The DNA here is from genome assembly GCA_035668315.1 of Drosera spatulata. Lineage (NCBI taxonomy): Eukaryota > Viridiplantae > Streptophyta > Magnoliopsida > Caryophyllales > Droseraceae > Drosera > Drosera spatulata. The sequence goes on from JAOVYX010015274.1 coordinate 26,595, forward strand.
CTGATCTCCATAAACTACAGACCTCTCTGCAGACCACTCAAAGGCAACTCAAGGAGCATATTATCAACAATGACAGAGGAATAGGATAGTGTTTGTCAGTAGAGATGATGGCACAAGGATGAATGAACCGAGAGAGGTGAGTGGAGCGAGTGAAGTATACGTAACGAGCAGGGAACGACGACGAAGACTTTTTTGGAAGAGGGAAGGCAATCGAGAATGGAGCGTCTGCCACATTGCTGCTCTGCTCGAGGAAGGAAAAAACCGGCGAAGGGAAGGGCACCATAGGATACGAAAGAAGTCACTGACTAACCTTGCTGGAAAACAAGCTGCATCTTGAGACTGCCAAGTCCACAGCTACTCACCAAGTCACTACCTCAGAAGTGAGAGCTCTTCCAGCTGCCATAGAAGCCCTCACAGTAGCAGTTGATGCTATCAAAAAGGGGAGAAAGAAAAAAGAGAAAGGGAAGGAGACAACAAAACCGCCTAGGTCTGTTGAAGAGGAACCCAAAAGAAAATCCACAACTGCAGCAGAAGGAGAAAAGTCTGCAAAACAAAGAAAGCCCTCAGGAGCTCAGGGGGAGTAGACCAAGGGGGAGAAAAGGAGAAATGGAGGACAACCAGAAGGCCACCCCCCAAAAGAGAGCAAAGGAGGAGAACAACAAGGGTAAAAATTTACAAACCATTTGTTGCACTGTAACCTCAAACTAGTTTTTGTTTTTTTTTTTTTTTAAACAATGTAATTAGTTAGCTTGTTGTTTTGCTTAGAAGTTTTGTTAGCATCAATTTAGGGAAAAATTGATAGGAATGTGCAATCCCTCCATTTATATAGAAATTGATGAACAAAACTTAGAGGTATTAACCATGATGTAGTTAGTGTGCTTAGGCTGAAAATTAGGTTAGTAATCTACAGCCTAGGTTAGATGTTGAAGAATAGATGGCCACAGATGGAAAACATTATGGGGTCACCAGATGCAGACCACTACAGTGAATTTCAACAAGACAGGTAAGACATGCATGAAAAACAAAAGACCTACAAATACTTCAGGATTTAGGATCAATCTTGACGACAAGGGCCAACATAGGCAATGTATAAAGGATTGCAGCAGAGCTGAGTGCAGACAAGGTTGCGACAATGATGACTGGGTGCAGACGAGGTCTCAACGGTACTGCGTGCAGACTAAGTTACAGCAGACTGAGTGCAGTAGAGATGGTTTCTAAGGTTGGACAAGGATCAAAGGACTGGGCAAATCGAAGATTTGAGGTATGGAGAAATTGTACTAGGATCAGAATAAAGCTGATCTGTCAACATTAGTGAAGGGGTCACATGTGTTGCTAACAGACACGCTGTCAACATCTGATCAAGTACAGTCACAGGTTCAAATTCCCTCTGCCTATAAAAAGGGATCAAAGGAGCTTAGAGAAGAGCGATAATGAACGATTGAACGTACAAGAGCATACGAAAAATCTGAATTCATTGTGAAAGCTGTGAAAGTGAGCTGAACTGAAGAAAAAAGAAAAAGGAAGTTCACTAGTCTGCTCTGAAAAACAAAGCTGCAGCAGAGTGCAAGGAAGGATCTATGCAAGGGTCTAGGTTCTTTGCCTTTGGCAAGTTGTAAACTTGTGAAGAGGTTATCTTGTAAGCCAAAAACAAGAAGATAGTGAACTCACCTCTTGGATTGACTACTCTGATCACCAAGGGAAGACTGGACTAAGCTCTTGCTTATCAGTTGATAACGAGCGTCTGAAGCAGTATAAAATCCTGTGTTCTTGTCTTTCTTTGCTTCATTTTGCATATTAGGACTGCTAGAAATTAATTAAACAGCACAAAGAGACAAGCTTTCAAAGAATAAGTCTCTGTAGTAGACGCCTCCTGCAGTCTGCAAGGATAATTAGTGTAATCTGATTAAACACTTTGCTGCATCACTTTGAAAATTTTAAAACAACATATT
>JAOVYX010015275.1:0-28541 GCA_035668315.1 Drosera spatulata
GGTGTTAAATTATGTATTCTACACTCGAATATAACTGAATCCATATTCAAGAAATTGCAAGTTGTAAAGTAACCAATTTTCTGAGTGATAATTGCATCACAGGGGAACCAAGCATTTGTCAACCGAATAAGGTCCTTCCTCCACGAACTATTGTTGAGAAATCGGATTGTCAGAATCAAAATATATCGAGAATTGTAACTTGTAATTAGAGTATAATATTACAAATCCGTACACTTATAAAACAACCACACTCTAATTGTGTTTCACTCTCATAATTTACACTGTGTTTTATTTAAAAACACTTTACAAATACACACTTAGCTGTTAAGTGCCTTACACTTATTTTTACACTTAGAAACTCTCTAAGTTTTTTTTTTTTTTAATGGTAATGAACAAGGGAGCTAAGCATCCCTTATATACTAGTTATACAACCATAATTCTTATTCTCCTTAGCTAATTTTCCATAATCAACTTAGAAAACTACTAACATTCAAGGGGGCTAAGTTAGATTATTAGTTTGCAACTAAACTTCTTAGTGTAACTAAATTTCCTATTGCTAATTTTCAGACACACCATGCTTTACTGAGGAAAGTTAAATGTTGAAGAGTATGAGTTGAATGTTTAACACTCCCTCTCAACGAGTACTCTCTCTTTTACTGTTGAACAAGTAGTCATTCCAAGTTGCTTCCTGAACTCTTCAAACTTATCCCTGGTAAGTCCTTTAGTGAAAATATCTACAACTTGGTCGTTAGTATTGATGTACCTCATCTCGATCTTTCCTTGAAGTACCTTGTCTCGAACAAAGTGATAATGAACTTCTACATGCTTCGTTCGAGCATGAAACACCGGATTCTCTGCCATCTGGATTGTTGATTGATTATCACAGTAGAGTTGAACTGTGTAATCAATAGGTTGATGAAGATCCTCTATCAGCTGCATCAACCACGTGCACTCCTGAGCTGTTACAATTGTTGTACGGTATTCTGCCTCTGTACTTGACAAAGACACTGTTGGTTGTCTCTTACCGCGCCATGAAATAATCCCTGATCCAAGGTTGATCATATGGCTAGTAGTTGACCGTCGAGTGTCATGATCTCTAGCATAATCAGCATCATATAATCCAGCCAACTGAGTATGTTCTTCCTTGCTGTATAGAATACCATACTCAATGGTTCCCTTCACATACCTCAAAATTCTACGAACGGCTTCCAGATGAGGCTTCTTAGGATTCTGCATGAATCTGCTAGCTACACCGACAGCATAAGAAATGTCACACCTTGACAAATTGAGATAGATCAGGCTTCCACTAGTTGCCTGTACATAGTACCATCTTCTACATCTTTGTTTTCAGTTGAGCATAACTTTGCATTCGCCTCTACTGGTGTTGAAACTGGTTTACAATTCAGCATTCCATACTTCACTAGAAGATCTCTGGCATACTTCTTCTGACACAAGAATATGCCTTCTTTGATTCGGTCAACTTCAAGACCAAGTAAATATTTTAATTCTCCAAGCTCTTTCATCTAAAATTGGACCGACAGATTTGCTCTGGTCTGTCGTATCTCCTCTTCATGGTCTCCTGTGATGATAAGATCATCTACATAGACAAGCACTACTACCATCTTCTTATCTCGAACCTTCACGAACAGATTTGAGTCTGCTGGTGCAACCGAGTAACCGCTTTGAATGAGAAACTCAGCTATCTTCCCATACCATGCTCTTGGTGCTTGTTTCAAGCCGTAAAGTGTCTTCTTCAACTTGCATACATATGAAGGGTAGGTTCTTCTCTCGAATCCCTTCGCCTGCTCCATGTAAATCTCACGATCAAGCTCTCCGTATGAGAAAGCATTCTTCACATCCATTTGCCACAACTTCCATGATTTGCTAGAGACAAGTGCTAAGAGAACTCGGACAGTTGTAATCTTGGTCATTGGACTAAATGTCTCATCATAATCCAGACCATACTTCTGTGAGAATCCGCGAGCAACAAGTCGAGCTTTGTATCTCTCGATAGAACCGTTTGATTTGGTTTTGACTTTGTACACCCATTTGCAAAAGATGGGTTGTGCGGACTTCGGCTTTGGAATTAAATCCCAAGTCTGATTTTGATTCAATGCATCGATCTCTTCCTGCATGGCTTGTCTCCATTCCTTGTCACAAGCTGTCTCTTCATAGGAATTCGGTTCTTGTGGCTTGTCATCTTCAACAAGAGCTGCATTGACGTATTTGGGATTTGGCTTCCGCTCTCTGGTAGGATAGCGATGCTTTCGTTGACCTTTTGTCTGCTCTTCTTCTTGGCCAACTTCTTCTTTTGCGTCTTCAAGTTTGATAGGTCGATACTCCTCTTTGATCTTGTAGACTCTGCTTTGCCAAGGACTTCCCTTGCTTGAAGATATAGGAGATAACTCTCCTTCAGAACCTTCAGGTTTAGAGAAACTTCTGGATCAAGAGTAGCTTTCTCCTCTTTGTCCAGCTTTTCCTATAGCATTTCTTCGATCACTTTTGAATCTGGTAAAGTGACTGGCTGTGGGCTCCACCAAGATGATGCTTCATCAAACACAACATTCCTTGATGGATAGCATCTGCCTGTGTTGGGGTCAATATACTTCTATCCCTTCCGTTGATCATCGTATCCTACAAAGATATATCGCACCGTCTTCTTGTCGAACTTGCTCCGAAGGTGATCAGGGACGAACACATAGCACACACATCCGAAAACTCGGAAGTGACTCACCACTGGCTTCATTTGTTAGAGCTTCTCGAACGATGTCAAGAACCCAAGCCTCGCTTGTGGTAATCTGTTGATGACATAAGCCGCCGTCTTCATATATTCCGCCCAAAAACAAGGTGGCACGTCCTTGGCATGTAGCATACTTCTGCAGGTTTCACCTAAATAGCGATTCTTCCTTTCAGTAAGGCCATTTTGTTGAGAGGTGTTTGGACAAGTCAGCTGTCTGCGGATATTGTTTTGCCGCAGGAATATCTTGAACTCGTTTGACGTGCACTCACCTCCGTTGTCAGTACGAAGACACTTCACCATAGTTTCTAACTCCTTCTCGATGTCTTCTTTGAAAGTCTTGAACGTTGACAATGCTTCACACTTTTCCTTCATGAGGTATACCACACATACCTCGAGTAGTCATCAATAAAGATAATCATATACCTTAAACCGGTGATCGATGGTTGCTTCACTGGACCAAAGACATCCGAGTGAACAACCTCCAAAGGAACCTTCGCTTTAAATTGTGACTCCTTGAACGGTAACTGATGTGCTTTATCATATTAACAACCTGCACAGACATTATCTTCACGAATCTTCAACTAGGAAAGACCTTTGAGAGTTGATTTTCTGATCATCTCTCTTAAATTCTGAAAGCTAACATGCCCAAACCGAGCATACCATAAATCAGCAATCTCATTCTTTCGAGTCTTATCCATATAATCCTCTTGGGCTGATATGACATAAACAGACTCCATTCGTCTTCCTTCCATGACAGACATACTCCTGTCATGGCTACGCTAGACTTTACTTCAATAGGCCCGAAAATCACATGGTGTTCATTTGTCGTCAGTTGTGAAACTGATAACAAGTCTTCGTCATATCAGGTACGTGAAAAACATTATCTAACAATACCTCTTTGTTGTTGTGTCAAGGAACGATCGTCGTGTTACCAACATAAGCTATAGGCAACTTCGAATTATTGGCGATGACGACCACACGTTTTTCTTTGTACTCGGATACGTCATGAAGCTTCTCTTTGCTTCTTGTCATGTGATTAGAAAACCGGAATCTAAAATCTAATCATGGTTGTAGTTAATCACCTTGTTGTTGTTGACAACCGCAAGTGCCAACTCTTCTAATGGTTCAGCAATACAAAAAGCTGCGAACTTTTGTTCTTCTATTGCCATGGATACTTGAAAATATCATTCTTCTTCTGTATTGCCTTTACTTTTACTAGAAGAAGCAAAGTTACCTCTTTCGAATTTTCTTCAACAGTCACGAGTAAAGTGTCCCTTCCTTCCGCAGTTATAGCATTCTTCATTTTGACGTCGTCTTTGCCCGTCACCTTGAGCTCCCCCTTGATTAGAGCTTCTCTTAGATCGAGAATTGCTCCAAGATTGCTTCTTCTTCCAGCCTCCTTGCTGACGTGATTGCCCTTCTTGCATCCATTGAGCGTCTTGGTTGGATTCCTTCTCTGAACCTCTCTTTTTACTAAAAAGAGCCATGCTTTCTACCGTAATAGAGACTCCAGATATTTTCTTGTCTAGAGCTTCCTGGTTCGTCAAAATACTCTCTACCTCTGTAAGAGTCGGCTGAGTGGCGCACCCACGGGTCTTCCGTAACAAGACCGTTGAATTCTGCTCTTAACCCGTGAATAATGATCCTCCTCGTACGAGGATCACTGATTGGATTCTCTGGATCCAATTTAGTAATCTCTTCACATAAGACTTTCACTTTAGTGAAGTACTGGCTTATCTTCAAGTCTCGTTGTAAGACTAACATAAGCTCATTCTCCAACTGCTGAAGTCGGGCATCGTTTGTTTTGGCGAATAAGGTGGCTAGAGTGTTCCATGCTTCCGTGGACGTCTTACCATCCTTGATTCTCTGTAAAAACTCATCTTCTACAGAGACGGTAAGAGCGAACATCGTCTTATCAACTTTGATCTTCAATTTCTTAAGGTTGTCCTCCGCCTCTTTTGGTGGTGTTGTATCAGGCCCGTCAATAATCTCCCAGAGATTTTGAGCGAGGAAGTAAAACTTTATTCTGATGCTCCAAGTGTTATAGTTGCTGCTATTTAACTTCTCGATATTATTAACCGAGTTATTAGCTTCTGTCATTGTGACTCCATAAAAATATTTTTACAACACGATAAAAATATTTTTTTACAATTCCAAATTGGAATCATACAAATATTTCTGCTAGTAATTTTATTTTTAATAGGTCGATAAAATTAATTTACCAAGTCTGATAAAAAATAATATTTCATCAACTGCACCCCTCCGACGTGGCTCTGATACCACTTGTTGAGAAATCAGATCGTCAGAACCAAAATATATCGAGAATTGTAACTTCTAATAAGAGTAGAATATTACAAATCCGTACACTTATAAAATAACCACACTCTAATTGTATTTCACTCTTATAATTTATACCGCATTTTATTTTAAAACACTTTACAAATACACATTTATCTCTTAAGTGCCTTACACTTATTTTTACACTTAGAAACTCTCTAAGTTTTTTTTTTTTTTGTGGTAATAAACAAGGATGCTAAGCATCCCTTATGTACTAGTTATACAACCATAATTCTTATTCTCCTTAACTACTTTTTCATAATCAATTTAGGAAACTATTAACATGCAAGGGGGCTAAACTAGATTATTAGTTTGCAACTAAACTTCTTAGTGTAACTAAATTTCCTATTGCTAATCTTCAAACACACCATGTTTTACTAAGGAAAGTTGAATGTTGAAAAGTATGAGTTGAATATTTAACAACTATAAAGTATATGATCAAGGCCAGACGTTCAACCTTGATTGGCTATTCATATTTGTACTTCCGGTGGCCCGAGCAAAAGAACCACGTAATAGATACGAAGCCATCTCTTCCTTTGTCCTTACTTCGGCTTCTGTGACCCCAGCAAGTGTTATACCTCCATTCACTGTTTCCCTGATCTGTATAGGAACTCTTGAAGGTATAGTGGATTTCCCCGAGACTGCTTCACTCTTAACACTAGGAGGATTTGGATCAAGCAAATCAAATACTTCCTCCTTAAATATCTGGCATTTGAGCACCACAATATTAACAATAGTCAAATAAAATGTGGAAAGCCAAAAAATACATGGTAATTAACATCTTACTAACTTAGACAAAATCAACATCCATTGTTACCTCAATAAATGAAACCCTGACTAAAAACTCTGAGGCATCTTTCATAGAATCAACTTTTGAGAAGATCATTTCCATTACTCTGGGAATGATCCCGTCGTTATTGCCTTCACCGTTGTAGTTTGTTCCCATCGTATAGGTTTTCCCTGAGCCTGTCTGAAAATGAAAAATCAACACAGAAGCTTAATCTGATGACAATAATGATCCCATTAAAGAAGTCACATGAACAGAAAGCATGGTATGATCATACACCTGTCCATATGCAAGAACTGTTCCATTATATCCATGGAATAGAGCATCGATCAATGGAGCAATGCACTCGTAAAAAATCCTAGAAGATTGCATAGACCGACTGCCAAATACATAGTCGAATGTGAAGGCATGCGAGCCGATTTGCACCTGTTACCAGCAAGCGATAACCGCCCGTTAGAGGTCAAAGCTTTGTTGTAACATCCAATATTTGATCTCAAAGTCAAACTAGTTAAACTATCAAACTCAAAATGGAGCTCAAAAAATGGTAGAGCAACAAGCAAAATAGTGATCACTATTCCTAAAACCCAGATTAACTCTGCATCTTCTACATTCTCATGGTCTCAAAACAGACTAACGCTGTAGGCTCTTAATTCAAAGGACACTGCAAGGTATAAGCTAGATTGACATGGTTGTCAAAAGCTCAATGCATGCATGAATGGCGTACAATCTCTATGAAATCTGTCATTCACCGACCCTACAACACCGCTGAAGTACAAAAGGGATTTATCGGGACTCAATTCCCACATTTTCTTTAGCTTCCTAACCGAATCGCCTCACCATGATTTACCCAGTTACAAACTTCCATATCCAAAATAATCCAATCGCCTAAATTGCACTCTCATTCTCAAACAAACCCCAAATCTGCAACAACAAACATCAATCAATCTAATAAGATCACACGAGAAAATAACCATACCTGCGGCTCGCCCGGGGCGACAGTGATGCAATCGGTACACCCAAGCAACAGCTCCGAAGTAATCAACGGCCGAATATTCACCGCAACCCTCACACAATCCCCTTTCCCGTCCCCATTCTCCATCATCCTCCTCCTTTCTCCAACCCTAATTCCGCAAAAAAAAAAGAAAAGAAGCAAACACTTCAAATCAACAACACCACATACAATCAAATCAAATTCAAATCCCACCACAACGAATCCAACAAAACTATACCGGAATTCGAAATCGGATATTGATTTTGGGGAAATTTGTGCCCTGATTTGAGGGGCGGAGAGAGAAGAGGGAGAAACTTGGGATCGAGGAATCGACGGCGGAGTGAAATGAGGTGAGAAAGAAGAGAGAGAAAATGGTGGTTTTTCTTGTTTTTCTTTCTTGGGTTGGGATTTTGAAAATGAAGAGGCGGTGGTGTGGTGGAGAGAAGGAGAGTGTGTGAATTGAAATTTTCTGTGAGGTGGATTTGAGAAAGGGCGCTGAGTCCGATTTCAAAATTGATCACGTGCCTTAGTAGACGTTAGGGTTATTTGCACGTGACTTCTTTCTCCTTAGTTTTTCTTTTTCTTTTGTTTTTTTCAAAAAAAAAAAAAAAAAAAAAACTGGATAGGAAGCCAGTTGGAGTGGTCATATATTATTAGAGTAAGTCGAATGAGATAGTGATTTGGATTGCTAAATCTATAATATAGTAATAGTGTTTCAACTTTACACTTTTTGTTAGTATCAAATTTTGGCTATTGTCATTCTGCATGCTATATTTGCATTGAAAATGACATTGACATTGTTGCCACATCATCATTTCGGTGAAAAAATCGTTGACATTGTTGCCACATCATCATTTCGGTGAAAAAATCGAATAGAAAAGATACACTCCCTTCGTCTTATAATAAATATAATATTTTATTTTTTTATTATTCAATATGTATTTTTAGAAGTTTCGTTATTCATCTTAACAACGTAAGAAAATTATGTGACTGGACCAGGGATGAAGTATATAACTTAAACTGTCATTAGTGTTTCACGAAAATTTTGTAGAAAATGATGTTTGATCGTCCCGTAACGTAAGTTAAAGTTTATTTCGATAAATCTTTAAGTCAAACCGTTATATTTATTCTGAAACAGAGGGAGTATAATCAAATGATGAAGTTGAGAAAAATGATTAGGAGATTATAAACAATGTCATAATATAGCAAATCACAATGAAACAACATAGACAAATTTTAGCATTTTGACACTATTTATAGATTGTTTATAACTTTGCCCATTGGACTTGTTTTTGAATTGGCTTCAAAGTGAAGAACGAGTACAATGCTCGTTGAAAGATACGTGAATCTCGTTTACATTTGCTTCGGACACGATTAGCTAATGTTAACGGTGAGAAAAAAAGCTGATGTTAACATACAGAAAAATTTTAAACCGTGTTAGTATTATATGTCAGTCGTCAGACAGTAAGAAACTGTAAGTAAATTAACCTTCATTTTGTAGTCTTTCTTTCCTCTCAAATGTCTCTAAAACTTAGAGAAAACAACTAAGCTTCGTGCATATTGATCATATCAAAAGGCCAAGATCCAATTTACAAATATGCCGACTGATAGTAAGCAAGTAGGTAACTTAACATTCGTCGTCCAGTGGAGAAGGGCACGAAGAGTGGAAGAGCTTGATCAGTAATAGTTGTAAGGTGCAGGAAACTCATTTCCATGATGAAGTTGTGGCCCAAACTCATTTCATGTGAACCATCACTTGTTTGTACATCCCTCCTGATTAAGTGGATCCTCTCTATTTTCTATGTTTTTGTGAGATTTTAAAAATGTGTTGTTTTGGTTTCACATAATGAAGCCTCGATTCATACAGAAAGACAATATCTGTGAATCATTGATCCCAGTATCATTGATTCATATATCAATGAAACACGTTTTTTGTATATATTTGTTCTTCTCCATCAAAAGTTTTGGGTCTCTTGTCACCTAATTAGGAAACTCATAAATCACGATTCTATCAAGTACTATCTTCCTCTTCCATGCTCGCATTGCTGATAGGACTCCAATTTGAAACAAGTGATAAAATGAGTTAAGACATCCAGCCCCCATCTTTTGGTACACAAAGAGAAGTTCAGCTCAAAAAGAGAACCAGAGTCAGTAGACAAGAATGTGAAAGTACTGTCTGGTTGTATGGGATGTTGATATGCTGCTGGTGCATAGTGGACCAAGTCCTCCTTTGAACTCTGCACGCATCACTTTTGTTGTCCTTTTTAGGTTGGGCAAAGCCTAAAATTGAACAGTAATTTAGTTGGTCATCCGATGTAATACACCAATGTTAAAAGATACCTAGTAAAATTGAATGACCAGGATTATACCCTGATACATAAATATTGTCGAAGAAATCTATTTACTGTCTAGAAATCATCGAAATTAGGAAAATATAAGAATATACACGTACAAACCAATATAAAGAAGCATACATCCGGAGATAACAATAATTTGGGAACATATAAGAATATCTACGTACAAACCAATATGAAGAAGTATACATCCAGAGATAACAGCATCGAATATACCATGAAACATCACAAACAAGTCTCACCTAAAACGACGAACACGAAACATAAAATCAGAATAATTAACACTTTGTGAACCAGTTTATGTTCTCAAAGATTTGGACAGGATGCTTTTGCAAAAGATGCAAGAACTTGGAAAAAAAATAGGAAACGTAAAGCAACTTTAATCATCCTTTTAACCCACCAGTCCATTTGTCTTGGTCCAAGCTCTCTGCATCGAACCCATTCTTCCTCTTCATTCTCCTCTCCTCTCATCATCACCATGAATGAGCAAAGAGAGGAGAAGACACCAAGATGTTGTTTCCACCCAAAGCAACAGCTTGTGGGTATCTGTCCATTGTGCTTGAATGAAAGGCTTCTTGTCTTGGCTGCAAAACAAGGTAATAATCAACAGAGACATCAACCTAGGAGGAGCAAGCATCAGAGTGTTATTGCAAGAAGATATGGAGGTGGAGAATCTGCTCATCTTCAAGGAAAGCGGTCGGCTGTTAGATTCGTAAGGGTTTGCTGGGGATCTCATGATGAATCTGTTGATCAGATCCAAGGGACAAGCTTAAAAGGTATTTGTCTCTAACCTGTTCTTTATGAGATTTTCCCTGTTTCCCATCTTTCCTCGAATTGATTTGTAATGCTTTACTGTACATGAAAAAAAGTGGTGAGAGCTTAGGCTTTTATCGAAGAAAAGTTGTGATTAGAGTTTACGAGTTTGTGACATGAGGCGAGTGACAGTGAGTCAATATATTGTACATGTTACATGCCTAAATGAGCATTCGCATAAGGAGTCAGTGTTGTGATAAGCCATTTTGGCATTTATGACATGCTGTCTTTATGACAACCTTATGTTAGTTTTGAAGAACCTGTGCTGGTTTGTGGATAGTTCTGGAGACTGGTCTTGCATGAAGTGATAACCTGACTACGAGGCAATGCCACAGGAAATCAACAAGTTAAACTTGATTGGTTTGCAATAAACTATTGATTTGGTCAAAGTATCATCGGTTGAGTTTTAATGGACAATGACAAGGTTCTCATGAGTTTTTTTTTTCAGGTTTTAAGCTGTTGCTAGACAGCGCCCTCTGCCCTGTAGAATATGACGAGCTGTCAGCTTATGCAAATCTATCTTATCTTACATGAGAAAACAGAAGGGTAGAACACCAAGGACAACCTTATCTTAGCCGCCTATCTTCACTTATCTATTGCTGCTGAATCAGGCGAACGTTACAATGACGATAGTTAAGGAGATACTAAATCTCATAGTGATATCCGATCCAGATCTATTCACTATACACAAACTTTATTCTCCTGGACCTGAATCACACGCACTATTGTAATAGTATGACTTCACGATCCATGCTCAATTCCCTACATAGCTTATGGACGTGACCCTAATCGAGTTTGAGATGTGCAGATTCATTCATATCAATCAAGTCCGAGGAAAACGGAGTGGCTTCCTGGGAGGAGAAGAGAGTTTCAAAGGTACCTCTTGAAAAATGCAGCAATCTGAGTACCAAACCAGCCAACAACCCGAATGTACGTAGCAGAGCATTCAAAGCCACGGTCATCAAGGTGGCGAAAGAGAATCAAGCAGTTGTTCAAGCTCATCAGATGGAAGAGATCTAAGAAGAAGGGTTATGCGGACAGCGCAGCGATGAGGAAGGTGCCGTGAAGGCGAGAGGAGGAGGAGCAGAACTGATGAGGAATGAAAGAGCCTAAGAGGCCCTCCTCCTTGAACACAAAAAATCACTGCATGTTCAATTTTCCAGATAGGATTATATCAGGCATTCCTCAAGATGTAGCTTGCTGTTACTTATTCACCGTCTTAGCAATTTTGACACTGTGCTGATACGTACTTGGCACTTCTGTTTGACACATTGAAGAACATTCAGCTTTGTTTCTCTCAATAGGTTTCTTTTTTTCTTCTTTTTTTTTGGCCGAGGCAATGTCTTCGAATATATTGGCATTTGAGAAACAACGAACCAAAGGGGTCTATACCGGGACGTGTAACTCAGCGAGTAAAATCAATATGCTTCTAGGATAAGCTTAACAAGATGATACCAATGGAGAGAATTGAACTGTACGATAATGCAGGCCAGCAGTCTAAAACTGAGGCCCGAGAAGTTTAAAGCAGGTTGCAGGACCATGAATTATAATAGAACATTACACGTAGAAGTTTAATTTACATGTTGATCTCTGAGCGAGAATTCAAGCAGCATCCCTTTACCTGAGGCTCAAACCCTACACACATTATGAAATCAATGGACACCGAGCTTCTCAAAATTTGTGTTGAATAATGCAAAATGTGAAATATTGCATTTTTACAGGACGGAGAGAATACTGTACTTCCAATTTTCTTTATATTCATTGCGAAATCATCTTATCACAGACACTTATTACTAGTTTCTAAGAATCAAATCACTCAGAACAGTCACAAATCGACTCACTTGACATTCTTTCACCCAGTGAAAGAAAGCAGCAATAGTAATATGATACACTGGCGTTGGAAAACATAGAAAACAAAGAAAAAAATTCGTGATAATGGCGCACCTAAGGGCTAATCTGATCTGGTCGGAGATTCCAACAAAGAAGGTCCACCAACGGCTGAGTAGAGGGAAAATGGAAGGGCAGCTTCATGTATACATGGTCACTCTTAACGAACATCACGTAACAAGAGAACTTCCAGCTCGATCTGCAGAAGAAGGTTGTAAAGTCCGAATCCTGATATCAAATTTTCTTTGGCTGGAGGACTCAGCTGCTGAACTTGAGCTTGAGCTAGCTCCATCTGTGATGGCTGTATAAGGGGTGTAAGAGTTCTTCTCATAGTATGCATCCCCAACATGATTCCCGCATCTACGACAAAGAAGCTTGGTTTTTGGACGAAATAGTCCCCAAGAGTGTTTTACTAGAAAATAAGGTATGCAACGAAACTCATCAACCTGAGTGAATCTGCTCTCGTCGATCTGGACAAACGATATGATCCCTCGCTTAATAGATTTTCCATATTTGGAACCGATTGTGGCTGTGTTCCGGTTTGAAGAGCTCAGGTACAAGTCATATCCACAAGAGCCACAACTGCATCAAGTTCAAACAGATGGTATTCAAAATTAGTGGAAGACAGAAAATAACGATATCCAATAAATAAATTAATTCACCGGTCATTGAGAATTTAAGCCGATATCTTATACAACAAGCAATTAACACTCATTACCATTTACCAAGAACAAAGGGTTATAATCAAGCAGATCCAGTTCAAGTAAGATCGGCATCAATCAAGATTATTAACTCCATTACCAAAGGTATGCAAAGGTATCAACTACAAATAATCGCTAAAAGTATGCCAAAAAAGACAGTGGAGGAGCAACTCATTGACTTTGACGACGTTCACTACATCAGACACACAGGCTTAACTCAAATACTGAGTATCAAATCACATACTAGGCTCCGACTGTAAGGAGGGAAGGACAGAGAGATTGACTGATCATCTCCCTCTCGGCTTATGGCGTATCCCCCACAAGCTTTAGGTGGAACATGTTTAACCAATGTTGTATCAAAGCAACTTGACTAACAGATCACAAGAGTGATTCTGTAGTTGTACCTATGGTTGTCATTCCAGATGCTAGATGATTGGCATATGGTATGCCATCATGATTCTTTCCTGGACTTTTACTTTGTATGCTTCAAACTTCAATCGACTTTTACGCTTGGGGCTTGGTACAGTATGAAACCATTTTATGTGACCACATCCTCGCGCTTCGATACAATCATTCGCCTTTTTTTTTATATCACGTTTTACTCATGATATTCTTTCAGAATGAGTAGTAAAGCAACTAGAAAACTACCCTTGAAGCATCTTTTACAATGAAAAGTCCCCTAACTCCAAAAAGGAAAGGAAGAAAGCATATGCGATGAAATCCATACAAGATCCTCTCCATCCAACAAATGCCTACAACAATCATCACAACTAGAATCACTATAACAATCATCATAACTAGAATCACTATAACACCAAATCAAATTCACATCATTTCTCCAATCCGCCGCAAAACCGCATCTTTCAGGATCATCCAACCAAATTTCCCACACAACCAACATCTCAAAATTTGACAACCCAACAATCAATCATTCAAACAGATCACAGTACCAAAGAACCGTGTTAGAACTTAGAAATGATACCTGTAAGTGACCTCTCTCTGTGAAGCGAAGAACTTGCGATGAACCTCACTGCCCAGATTCCCATTCCCCTTGATCGCCTCCATCTCATCACCCCAGAAACCAAACTCGATTCAAGAACCCAACAAATTCAGAAACTGCAACAGCAAATCAGAATGTCATCACTATCAATTCCCAAATCAAAACAAAAGGGCACTGTTTGTTTCGATCAAGATCGATTCTTGATAATCCGATCACCGATCAGGGGGGGACTTTTGCTTCGAATTCGCGGAACCCAATTGGGGAAAATCCAAGAATGAATGATGGGGTGGTTGATTCTAGGGTTTTGATGAATCGGGTATTTGGGGAATTAGAGTGCGAGTTCGGTGCAGCGCAAAAAAAAATGGGTCAATGATGTGAATGAGATGACTTTGATTGAAGAGGGTTTGAGTTCACAGGTGTTTCAGTGTCAGAATTTGCCAAGTCAAATTTTAATGTCTGTTTTCACACATTTTCCCAAATCTCGCCGTCGTAGATTGTCAAAACAAGCAGTTAATGTAGTGATAATAACATGGTAAAAAGTTTCACGATTGAGATTCTATTATTACATTTCCCCAAACTCAATCTAAAATATTTAGATATATTCGTTGTGCAGAGACATAGTTAGATATATTTACAAATACATTTCGTGATGGAGTATATGTATGAACAGCAGCGGCGTGGAATGGTCGTTGTTCTAATCGAATCTGTTTCTTGATTCGTCGACTTCGTGATCATTATGTAGAAACTCAAAATTGATTAAGATACAAGTGTAGGATGCCTGTTCAGACGGATGCACCATTTGTTTTAGATGATCAACAACTTATTTAGAGTTCTTACGATACTGTAACCAATGACGAACAAGTCAAGTAACAAGACGAGAGCCTGAAGCTGTTTCACGCATGCATCCTCATAAGTCACAACTTCTTTTTCTTGGTCGTCATCAAGTAGGACGAACTAGTTTATCCGTGAACACAAAGTTATTAACAGAGAGACTTAACCTGGAACGTAAGGCCAGAATTTTATTGCTTGTTCACCAAGATGATGCAGAGGCATTGGTTCCAACTGAGGCTATTGAGCTACCAATAAACTGGTTTACAACTTAACCACAAAGTGGTGTCGACGAGTACAGAAACTGAGAAAAGATTTTAACACAACAACGAGGCCTCGATTTCACTGGAAACGTATAAGCACAAGGTCGCTTACATTCATAACAAGAGAAAATTACAAGGAATCTCACTCCAGATATCGAAAAATTACTCCTCTTCTTCATCAGTGATGAATTTCCCATTACCGGGATTCAGTGCCGCAAAGAAGAAGAAGGCGACGTTGAATAAAACCAATGGCTCTATCTCGTTAATAGGAACTCCTGTCTCGATGTTGAGTTGTGCAAGTGCACCTTTCCCAGTTATGATTTCTCCGATCAGGGAAAACGCAAATCCCAGCTGCGCCAATCTCCCGACGAATAGTTCATTTGCCTTTGTGAACCCGAATAGAGGACCTTCACAAACAAAACCAGACACATGAAGGAGTTTACGTTGTTGATTGTAAAGCTGTCAATAAAAAACAAAGATGGTTTCCCAATCCAAATTTTGGCATCGAAATTTCCTACGATTTAGACAGAAATGATGTCTCAAGTATGACAGTAAAATCCCTTTCTCTCTTCTCCTCTTATTAGTTGATTTTGCATAGAACTTCGAATTATGGCCTCTCCTCAAGGTAGCACCTAACAGCGTAGCAGCTCAAAACACCAGAGACAAACATAGATGGCTACATAGGTAGGCGATAACAGCAGACGTTTAAGTGCCTACGTGCAGTGCATTGCAGAAAACAGGTTATGCATACACGCGATCCTCTAGTCCATCTAGCCGCTTAGAAGCTTGAGACAGCCCACCCTCAGCTGAATAGGCTTCTTAGAAATTTGTCCCCCGGTAAAATAGAAACCGAGAACACACTGTTTTCGGCTATGACTTTGTCATTTTCCAAAATAGCAAATAAGCTAGATATAGATCGAAAAACTTAGTAGTTTACCTCCCTCTTTGAGTCCCAAAGCACCCTTGATGCCTTTGCCTGGAGGGATGATGGGTCCAGCAGGCGGATCGTCAACAAACTTTCCCCTGTCTCCCAAGGCTCCGATCGCTCCCAGCAAGGTGAATAGGATGAAGAAGAGGAGCAGAGGCTCAGCTTCATAGATTGGGATCCCTGTCTCAATATTAAGCTGCGCGAGTATTCCCTTTCCTGTTATCGCCTCTCCCAACAATGATGCCTGCAAATGCTCATGGAATAACTCATAAGCTTCAAAACTTCATCAGTAAATAAAAACCCATGACTCTTCTTGTTCAATAACCATACAGAATTGCACGTTCTCGATACAACATATCTCACTACAATAACATATGAAAAAAAGCCGACATAAAACACAGTCAATGAAAGTTATATCCATCCTAGAGGCACTTGTCAAACTAGAGGATTATAGCTCATATCTGATATCTGCTCTGTTAGACCAAGTCACTCGATGTCTTTCCAACCTTGATCGGCCTTAAGCTTCACAAACTCAGCAAGAAGCTTGATATCCTCTTCCTGCAAACGGGGACTGAAGGTGCATTGCCCTCTAGGCGTGCACTTCTCCCCGAACCCCGGCATCCTTCCTTTCCCATTATATGATATCCTATATATTTCCTCCTCGGAATCAACCCCGTTTTTCTTCAGGTCATCATTAAACAACGTTGCCCCTGGTTGAATTATGTTCCCACCGGCATAATGACATCCAATGCAAGACTGCTCAAATATTGATGCTCCCCTTTTTATTTCAATGCTTTGTGCAAGTGAAGCTGGAACATAACATAGAGGAGACAACGCTATCAGGGAAGCAAGGACTAATGGCATGGCGTCCGAAAACTTCAGCCCCTTCCCCTCATTTCGAGGTCTGGCTTCTGGGTCTCGCCCCTCTTGTTCTCTCAGATTTCCCTTTTGAAGATTTAGCGAGTGTCACTAACCCAACTAAACCAAAAGTTCAATCTATTTGGGAACCAATATCATACTTCCATGAATCATTACGTTTCTGATAACGAGAATAACCCAATTCATGCATAAATCAGATGTGCCAATCAGTGACTACTAAAGAGATTCAAATATAATCAAACATCGCTCGAGCAAATCACCGAGATCATAAGATATAATACTCACAGCGAAACCAATCATGGCGACTCGACCAACAAACAGCTCGTTCTGCTTTGTAAACCCAATTCCACCAGAAGTGCCAAAGATCCCATCTTCAACCTTAGCCTTTGGTTTTTCAACCTGAAAACACAATACACAAACCAATAGAACTCACAACTCACATCAACCAAGAAACAATGACACAGAAAATATATCTAAACAAACACGAATAGCGATCAATCCGCATACCTTCTTGACAGGAGCAGCCTTGGTTTTCGACTTGAAAAGCGCCAGAGTAACGAATGCAGACGACAACGACGAGGAGGAGGAGGGCGACAAGGGATTGAACAGCCTAGCGGAAGAAGACTTCGGCTTGAGTTTGTGAAGCAAAGGGAGTCTCCTGAGATCACCACCACCAGGGTAGGTGGAGACACCACCAGACATCAGCAACATGGTCTGTGCCATTGCTTGCTAGGAATTCTAAGCAAAGCACAATGACAACTGAGAAATGAAGAGAGCACACAATGGTTGTTCTCAGTGAGTGACTCTTATTCACTCTTCTTCTCCTGTGTGTGGCTGAGTTCACTCACTCACTCCTTATTCACAACGAGGAGTGAAAATGTGTGTTGGAGAGAGTCTGGCTGAAAGATGGGATGTGGATAGGGTGAATATTTTGGTGGGCAGAAATGATGACCACGTCCAAGCTGCTTGGATCCGTGGAACTTGGACGACATGTAGCACATTGGACATTTCTAGAGAATCTTGGTATCAACCCAGTATATGGTGCACTGCTCATGTATTAATATGACTACATGGGGATTCTCGTGATCACCTTGTACGTCCCGAATGGTTTATAATACCATTATAAACCTACCCAAATGACCATCTTGGTGAGATTACCATACGCAAAAACTTTCATACGAGAGACCTGGCTATAGAGTACACGATAAAATCTATTGGGTACTATAATCTGACTCGGATCTCCCTGTATCAGTGTGCTTTAAAACACTTCCGATTGTAGAACGATCACATGAGATGCTAGGTCACTGAGGCAGAATGCAATAATCCACAAATCAAATGCCTAGGGATCACATTGAATTGAGGCACATCACCAGTAACACTTGAATGTCACGAAATGGCATATAAAGGATTTCTCCTCCACGAATTTTTGCCGCCACTTATCAATGGAAACAATAATTGAAAAATGCGGTTACAACAAAAAAGCAGTTCAAGCAACGCCTGCCGTTTCACTCATGCGGGTCATTCACATAACTGAGATGCGCAAGGTGAGCTGAATTCGAGAACACAAAGTCAGATTTGAAAGGGCCAACCTGCAAGGCATTTCAAGTATTCCTCCGCTAATACCACATATAATGCCAATGAAAAGCACCGCATAGGATGATAGCCACCTTAGCGCCATCTTCATAGAAATAAGAAACTGGTAGTACCTACAAAGCTTAATGAGATGTCATCTCTGCTGCAGAGATCTCATCTCAATGGCATGCAATTCACTTACGTCAAGCCTGCACCCCGCGGAAACATAAGGATAAGAACCGGATTGCAACAAAAGGATCATGAAAGAAGAGCTAAAAGCGAAACAAACTCGAGTATGAACGGTTTCAATTTCAATAAATCAGCTCAAAGATGATGCGGTCAAGCATAAGATACCAGAAAGCTTCTGTATGTTGCCCACAAATCAGACATATGTACAGAGTATAACGTAACCATAAGTATGCCGATTCAGCCAGTGCCCCAGCTATCCAAATCATCAGCAAGGAGATTGATATGTAGGTCGCAGAATCTTCTTGAAGATGACAAGGAACAACACCAGCGTTAGCCAAATTTTAGCCTTCAGTGCTTCCCAACAACGAACAAGACATGAAATCACAACAATACCCCAGGGTAGAGCATCATTATCATAAGAAGCTTACTCGGAAAAAAATTAAAGGCTTAAAGCCGATGATCATCAGGGGATAGAAAATCTCATTCATACACCTCCGCATAAAAAAGAAATGGAGGATATTAATATCAAAGACCAAAATGTTATCGATAATTCTTTCTGCATGTTAACATCGACAAACTTTTAAGCACCAATAACAACTAGATCGAAAACCTTAAAAAAAATTTTCCAATAATCTTTACTAGGAAAAAAAGCCAAAAGCAAAAGCAATGGCACTTTCTACGATAAACAGAACGAAATGAATCCTGTACATCCCATGATCAAAACCAAGAAAAACAAAGCCACGGGTTTGCAATGGCAATTGATCGCTGAACGCTTAAGTAGCAGAACTGGTGCTTGCAATAAGATATTGTAATCCGAAATTCTGATAGACTATTTGAATCTACTCGCTTATCGTTAAATTGTAGCTTGTGATCAATGCCTGCTCATAAAAGCAAGATGACTCCCGCCCAACTTAACTGTACTCTCAATAAACCATGTTCATAATGACACTAGAAATATACAGATGGTTTTAATTTTTTCAACACAGATGATAAGGATGATCCGCAAATCAGCTACAACCACAAGACAACCAAAGTTCAAGTAAATGCAATTACAACAATTTCCGAATTGAATCAAAGAACTCACACGACCCATCAGTATCTTCAACCTCTTCTAACACATTACACCAATGTCCGCTCAAACCAACTCCGCTCCATTGCAACTCCTCCGTCAACAACGCCCGTTCCCTCTCCTTCTCCTTCTTCTCCCTCTTCAACCTCTTCAACCTCTCCTCCCTCAACTCCTCACCGTCTTCTTCCTCCTCATCCCACCACCACTCCTCCCTCTCTCCACACTCTCCCTCTCCACCTCCTCCTCATCACCACTCCTTTTCTTCATCACATACCACGGCGCCTTCACCCCCTTCCCCGCAACCCCATATCCTAACCTATACTTCTCCTCCTCCGGCCCCACCACCCTCACCTCCTCCACCTTCGCCTTCTTCCTCTTCCCCCTCCTCCTCCTCCTCCCCTCCCTTTTTCTCCACCACCACCGGATCAAATATCCTTATCCCCTCAAACAAATTAATATGCCTCGACTCCGACTCCATTTTCAAATCGAATCCCAACTGTGCCTCCGCCTCCACCTCCGGCACCGGCACCGATTCGGCTGCATCGGCGGTGGATTGTGGTTGCGGTGGTGGAGCGATGCCGCGGGCTTTGCGGAGGAGGTCGAGGCGGAACTCGGCGTCGCGTTTGCGGGACTGTTCGCGTTTGAGCTGCTCCTCTTTGGCGGCGGCTTCCTCGTCTTGTTTGACTTTCTCGCGGTTGTCGTAGTTGTACACGTTCCACCGCTTCTGTGGAAGGATGTTGAGGCCGCCATGGCCGCCCATGGGATTGGAATGGGAATGGAGATTGGTGTGGAATTAGGGTTCGGTGTGGGAATGGGGAAGAACGAAGAAGTCAATTTGGGGGATTAGGGTTTCTGGGAGACGGATTTCTCCGCGGTCGTCGATTAGAAGATAAATTTGCCTCTTCCGACTACTTCAATGTTTCGGTATGTATGATCCAAAGAGTATAAATAAATATTTCATCTGTCAGATGAAAATTACTTCCCCGCCGAGAAAAATTATTATATATTATTAAATTTAGATATTTTATAAAATTATAATATTTTTTAAATTAATAAATTTTTATATTAAAAATATAAAATATTTTTATTTTATATCAAATTATTTTCTTTATTATTTTTTTACTCATTTATAATTCTCATCATCACTTTTTCACATTTTATCTTATTTTTTTCTCCACCCACTCATAATCACTATTCATCCACCTATTATTTCAACAAAGGAATATTGATAAAACGTAACAAAGTCAATCAGTTTCTTAATAATCGTGTCAAATGAACGCATCGTAATTTATCTGAAATGAAGAGAATATAACACTTACTAAATTGAGATGTCCCAAATAAATTGTAATATTATTAGATTTAAAAACTTTTTTTTAAAAAAATACCCAACAATTCATATTTTTATTTTATATCACATCTATCCATTCCATTATTTTTTATTTTTTTTCTTTTTCTCACTTCTTTCATTCGCGCAAGCCAAAGGACAAATTAGTCTTTACAATAAAAATCAACACATAAATAATTATTGTGTCAGATCAATCGATTGTAATTCTTTTAGGATAATGGGAGCGTAATAATTTGACCGTGCATATATATCGAGGTGAATTTTGATCCATCTCACGGGATGATTAAACGATATTTTTAAAAAAAAAATCGTGAAACACTAATGATGTTGTGTAGTATAACTTGCATTAAAAAAAATTCATTTTTGTATCGTCTAATGATAAAACAAAGTTCGTCAAAATACATACTATATAATATCAAAAGTCAATGTGTTACATTTTTCATGAGACCAAAAGAGTGTAAAAATAATAAACATAGTGGAGTATATGGAGCATTTGTTGTGATGTATTTTAACTGTTGTATTGGAGCGAAGATTGCGAGAAACAATTCATCATAGGCTTAATCAATTAGATCTTGTGTCGGGAAGACAAGATCTATTATGGAGGCAAGTAATCTGTTTAGTAGATTAGTGAAAAAAATATAAGGTTGATCGGAAGGATCTTCACTTAGTGTTTATTGATTTAAAAAGCATAGAGCTCCTCGCGATGTTTTATGAGATTCCTTGAGGAGCAAATGATGGTCACCAACGCATATTAGATCGATTAAGGACACTTATGATAGAGCATCGACTTATGTGAGGATCGGTCATGCTGCAATAGGACAATTTTCCATTAGGATAAGGCTTGACCAAGGATCTGCGTTTTAGCTCTTTTTTTTTTTTTTTTTTTGTAGTAATCATGGACAAGTTGACAAAGAACATTCAAACTGAGGTGTCTTGCTGTATGTTGTTTACAGATGACATTGTCTTAATTTGATGAGACGAAAGTAGGAGTTGATGCTAAGTTAGAGAGATAACGTTAAAAGTTGGAGGAGAAAGGTTTTAGGCTAAGTTGAACAAAGGTCAAGTATAGTACTGTAAATTTAGTGATGATACGGTTGCTCACGATTCAGAAATTAGGATTGACACACAAGTAATCCCGCGTATATATTCCTTTAAGTGTCTTAGAACAACGATCCAAGCAAAATGAAGAGATTGAAGATATTATCCATTGCACAAGAGCGGGATGAAACAAATGAAGAGAAGCGATGGTATAAGATAAAATGGTCTCTTCAAATCTAAAGGATAAGTTTTATTGTATGGTTGTTATGCCGACCATGATGTATGGAGTATAATGTTGGCAGTAAAAAAACCTAAATTAATAAGATGCATATAATAAAGATGAGAATGTTACAATGAATGTGTGAGATCTTTTTGAGAGATGACATCTCGAACGGTAAAATTCAAAGACGATTGAAAGTTATCCCTATTGAGGATAAGATGCAGGAGATAAGACTAAGATGGTTTGTTCATGTCATGCGTAGAAATCCACAAGTTCATGTAAGATAATATAAATTAATCAATTTGACGGTGAGTAAACGGGACAGGAAAAAGAAAAGGAAAAAAACATATCTACATAATCCCGTCAAATATAAAGTATGAGGAAGGCACCGCTATAAGACATAGTGTACGTAGATCTTATCATATTTTTACATAGAGAGGTTGTTTTTTGATATAATTTGCTATTGAATCCCTAACCTTTTTACTTTGAATAAAGCGATATACTATTGAGCCAACTTCACTTGACAAAACAGGAAAAGACCACTAAAAAAATACTTTTTCTTATCAAATTCCATAGAAATTCAACAAATACATCAAAAACCCATGTCAAATCAAATTGTTATACTCGCTTCGCCTCCATTAATTGAAACGTTTTTCTATTTGAATCGTTTTTTTATTTGAAAACTATTTTCTTATTTGAAATCTATTTTCATACAAAACCACTAAAACACCCAAATTGATGTCATTATCTATACAATTTAACACACATGCACACAAATTCCTATGCTGGATCAAAATATTTCAATTAAATTGGGGACGATCGACAAGAAAATAATATAAAGATTCTCATTGGGGCGTTTGTATAATACATGAGGATTTCTTTTGAGTGTTATCGGCTTGCCACACTACCATATTCAATCCATATTATTAGAGTTTAAAGTTTTGTGATTATGGAAAATCATGTGTTGCTTATTAGAGATACAGTGCCGTCATGATTCAAAGTTTGAGCTCTACGGAACCGAATCGACTTGAAAAGTATGGTTAGATCAATAGATTTTATAAAACTACTACTATTAAAAATCAATCCGTGATAACATTTGTTTGCTAAAACAAAATCATTTGCAAAAATATTTTAACAATTAATACAACACTAATTATAGAATTAAAAAATAATTCACAATTCATATAACACGGTAAAATATTTTCCATTTCATTCAGTTCTTATTTCCCTTCCCAAACTTTTTCAATCTTCGTATCATACCACTATCACCACTGTCACCATGCCTCCATCGCCGCCACCGCAACCATATCTCCACTATCATCACATCCCTCCCAAAACTTCTTCAATCTTCATATCTTGGACCACCATTGTCACCATGCCTCCATCACAACCACGTAAAAATCCCCAAATCACCCAAACCCTAATCGATTAATTCGATCCCAAAATCTCTTTCTGAAGATGATCGAGGTGGTATATGTTGTTTTGTGGACGAATGGATCTCGAGCTGTATTATAACTCAGGAAGATGATGCTTCCACAGTATATGTTGTTTTCGATGATTTTTGTTTAGTTTGATTTTGTGGTCGAATCATTGATGATTAGGGCTTAGGATTCTTGGTTTTCGTTTTTGTGCTATTTATGTTTGTGATTTTGTTTTCGTTGTTGGTTTGTTTATAAGCAATTTTTTTGAGAAAATTGAACTGATGCACTTTTTCTAAACAGTGCGTCAGTATGTGTGTTTTGTGTGTATGTGTGTTTTTTGTTGTTGTTGTTTGTTTGATTTTGAGCAACGTTTTGAGGAAAAATGAACTGACGCACTATAAATCAAACAGTGCGTCAGTATAAATTTGTGTTTCAAACATATTGGGTAATATGTAATGATTTTTTTGATTATATGAATATCATATAAATCTGTGTTTACGGATTCGTGTATTGATGTTTAAAAAAAACAATAGACGTCTTTTTTGAATGAAACAGTACACCTCATGAGATTGTTGAGTTGAATCGAATTTGATTCTTGATTTGGATTCGAGATTTGATTTGAGTTGATTTTGGGTTTCGATTTGGAATTGGAATGATTTTCAATGGTGCTTTCTTGTGTGGAATGATTTCGATCGTGGGTTTAGATGATTTTTTTTTTAATAACTGAAATTATACCAGATGACAATTATTTTCCCAGATTATATCTGTTGTGAATTTTTTCAATTTTTTTTTTGTAGTTTTTGGGTTTTTTCCCCAATTAATCATACTCCCCCATCCCACAATACATGTAACATATTTTTTTTCAAGTTATCCCAATTTATATGCAATCTTTTCTATTTTATCAAATTTTTTATTTTAAAAAAATCACATCAATCTTTTAAGTAAATGCTACTATACACAAAATATCTCCTCTTATAATAAATCTTACTATATTTATAAAAACAATCTTTATTTATTAAATTATATAAAAATTTAACACATATATATATCAGATCAAACTAATACATGAAAATTAAAACGGATAGAATAATTGATTACACTAATTAATTGATGGACTAAATAATTTGAGATGGAGGGAGCATAACATCGCTTAACTGGAAGATGATTCTTACGCAATCCACGGAGAATAATCAACACGATTTGCAACATTTGCTGTATGCTTCGGTCCAAGACGTTGCGTTTGGTGTTCTCCATCCCCCAGCGACCATGGCCGCCGCCAACGCCGCCACATACAACCACATCCTATCCGAAAACCCTAGATTTCCGACAGTTTGCACGAGTGCTCAAGCCAAAGCGCAAGCACAACCCGGTCATGGGACAAGACATTGCCAGGTTAGTTAGTTTACAAGTAAATTTTGATTATAGCATATGGTTTCTTCAGCCTGATTCAGTATCAGATTCTTTCCAGCTTTCTCTCTTTGAACCTTTCGATCGTGTATTGGCTAAGAATAGTGAACGAACGCTCTTTAAAGAGAGGTGCTAACGATATGAATATGTGAAAGTAACACGACGCGTAACGGCCCACCTGGATTGTTCTATCTAATGTGATGAAACTATCCTTCGTTCGGATGGATTAGAAGTTCGGAAAATCGATTGTCTATTGTAATAGAAGCACCTAACATGGTACATTCAAGCTAGCCCTAAAAATTCTGATTTGCTTATAACTGAATAGTTGTATCCTGGAGTGTTTGCTTCCATGCAGTCCATGCCAGAAATGTTAGAAGAGAACAATAAGCTCTCACCAGATTATACAAAAGCCGAACCTAAGATCAAATCAAAGTTCAAAATGAGACGTCCTCACATCTATATCATCCCCGTTTAGGCTTCCAGGGCGGCGCTAACCTACTCAAAAGAAGAGAATTTCACGAATCTTAATTTTAAAGAGCTTAATGCTGATTAGCCTACTACCACGGATCCATCAATCACCTACAGCTTCAAAGTCAGTGGAAATAATTCTGAATTGTAACGAATTTGTACATAATTTTATCAAAGGACTAGTACTTTGAAAACACTGAACATCATGTTGTTCATTGAAAGCAAATCATTGCAAACGATAAGCCGCATTATTCAAAAGACAAACCTCAACCCATAAAACATACAGAAGAACAGAAAAGAAGTTTGCTTGTACAAATCAAGTTTGCTATTCCAGCTTTTGCAACTGAGGATATGCGACCTGCCGAGAAATCGGCTTTCTCGGGGAAGACGCCTCTAGGAGAGGCCTTCCAACACCAACAAATGAGGTCCTCCTCCCTCTCTCCGTCGCCAAAAGCATCCTCATTGTCCACCCCAAAACTTTCGGGGCGAAGACCCTGTAAAGAAGGAACGTATCATACCAGTTGGGGTACTTTACATATGGTTCTCCTCTACATGCGCCGTCTACTATCAGCCTCGCATATTCTTCAACTGGCCCACCTGACACATGTACCTAAGACATATCAAGCAAAAACATCCGATTACATTTTGTCATTTGTCAGCTCGAGCTGTGGAGCTACTATGCTGGTTCCGCTACGAAATGGGGAGAACAAAGAAGAAAACGCTAACAAACAAACAAAATCAGCACTGCTGTATTATGCTCATATGATAACCTCATAGCCTAAGCTAATAGATCGCAGACGAACTCAACTTATATCAGTTATATGTTCTACATCACTAGCTTCTCTCTTCATGGTAGGCAAACCAACTCATACCCACACAACTCAGCCAATACAAGTTTGAATCTACAGTTCTTCTGGAGTTCAGTTTTCTGTCATAAGTGCTGATGACATAAGATGAGAACTTACCTCCCTTTCCTCTCTCCATTGCATCTCTGCATTATCCTCCGGCATGAGCTTGCCGCTGGCGATCTCAGACCCAACCCAACCATGGGTCGCAATCGTGATCCCCACCTCGTCCTTCACTTCAAGCCTCAAGCTCTCATAGAAGTTTATCAGAGCAGCCTTTGCTGCCTAATCATCATCAGAGAAATAAATCTCATTAGAAACCTCAGCAATTTTCCCACAGTCCAATGACTAATTTCTGTGTAGTGGTTACTCACAGAATACAAGCTCATCCTTGGCAAAGGTAGCCAGTTCTCCACAGAGGCATTGACAATGATCCGGCCTCTACTTTGCTTCAAATAAGGAAGCGCCACATATGTCGGATACACATTTCCCCAAAAATTTATATCCTGAAGTAACAAGGGATCAAATCCAAGGGACCCTCTCAAGTTACTAATGTTAACCTTAACATAGTGGGGTTACAGACCATCAAATGCGGAAACACGGATGTGTCATTGGCTTCCTCGAAATAGAACATGTGCCCCAAGCTAGTTGCATTCACCAGATGATCAACTAACAGAAAACACGCAATGACATGGCATTCGTTTTGTTGGTGAAAAGAGTATTTTGTTGAATAAATTAGCATAACATGCCAATGAAACGTACCACGTCCGTAGAAGTTGACAGCTTCAGAAATAAACCTGCGGCATTCATCTTCTTTGACAACATCAGCAGCCACAATCATGACATGCTTTGCGCCTATTCGTCTTGCATTCTCGCTGATCCCTCTGAGCCTATCCTCTCTCCGTGCCACCAACACAAGAATCGCTCCTCGTTTTGCATATTCATACGCAATTCGCTAACAAAATGAAGGCAATATATTTAGCTAGGAAATAACAATATGTACTCTAGTACATCCTGAATCATATGAAACTAACTGAGAGGCCACTTTCCATGTTCTTCATGTTCACGTGTAATTCCTTAGCCGTTCTGTTCATTCTATCTAGAACTTACATGTCTATGTTGCTGAACAACAGGGAAGAGAAGACATGATTCAATACTTGTCTACTGCAATATCAACATACCTCGCCGATGCCGGAGGAGGCACCGGTGATGATCACAACCTTATCCTCCATGTTCTCAGCGTTGAAGAGGCCATAAACCCATTCACATGCATGGATGAAGGAAAGAGTTGGCCATGCCAGGGCCAGCATCACCAAGCTAGCCGGAGGCACCACAAGATTCAACAGTGAGTTCATCAAATCCATCTTCACTCCTTGCAATTCTGCCTCTTCTTGTTCTTCTCTTTCCAATTTTTTGTGATGCCCTTTGATTATGATGATGGATAAGATCAAAGGAGAAACCGAAGAGGTAGAAAAGAGAGGAAACTATACCATTAATGACTCATGCAAAAGAGACCAAAATGGGGTTGGATACTGACATGTGTCAAGGAAGAGCTTTGCCACGAGGACACTGGTGGTGGTGAGCTTTCAAAGTTTGTCCTTGATTATTTTTCTGCAACCTCTTCTAAACTACTGTAATGTCTTATTGTTGAGGATCAGGGTGGCGTTGAACTGTTGATGTGCTTAGTAGTAGTATTTGCGAATTATGTAGTGTTGGCGAACGGATGAATAAGAATAATATGTTTTGATAGGGTGTGGTTATTTATTTTACGACATAAATATAATGGATCGGTAAAAGTGTTATTTTTTGTCGAATTTTCAGTGGTTCCTCAATTTGATATTAAAAAAAAAAAAAAGCTTATCCGAATAAAGTCATGAGTTTAAACACAGTTAGTATATTTTGACGTTTGATAAAAGGCAAACTGATACACTGTCCATAATTCATAACGAAAATAAAGGATCTTGCACGAGAATGTATGCTGATTTGCAACTTTGTATTATAGGAGTACTTGTGAGCCTTCCATATGTATGCTCGAAAATAGACAGCTGTGACAGAAAATTGCTATCCTGAATCCTATTTTCATCGACACATTCCACTTGTTTGCGGGTTTTGCTACGATCTTACAATCAACATGTTTCAGCTTCAAGGACTCATTCAGGATCTGTATGCAAAATCAGGAGGCAATGTGGCAATGTGAACTGCGATCTTACAGCTTCCGTGCATTGTCTCTTTTGTGCAACATTTTCATGCGTATATTTGCGTCTTTTGTACTGTATTTTGATTTTCCACCACCTTCTAGAACCTTGCAATGACATCAAGATTAACTGAGCAAATGCCTGTCATCAGGTTTTGACGAAAGCAACTCTCACAACATGTCCCCCCCCCCCCCCCCAACCACACACACGCATAGGCCCCATCCTTTTTTTTTTTTTTTTTCATTTCTCAATTTGTCCATTTTT
>JAOVYX010015276.1:0-28533 GCA_035668315.1 Drosera spatulata
ACCCCTCTTATATATGTGACCATGATAGAAGTACTCATCACAGAAAAAGCATAGTTATTTCTCCCTTCTTTCCTTCATCTTTTTCTATGACAGGGTTCTTGTAGGTTTGGATGAGGTAGGTAGGTTTTTACAATCTGAAAGTGGTTGTTCTGCGAAGTTACAAGGAAGTGCTTTACGATTGAAGGAAACTCAGGGGGTAGGTAATAGAAGAGGGAATGACCATTTTTTTGCTTGAAACCTAGGGATAATTCTTGCAATTTGGCCAAGGATACAACATGAGTTAGGATTCTAGGGTGAACATCCTTACTGAGAGCTGGATCTCCTCCTTAAGTCCACTTAGAAAGTGACTTACTGCATAAGCCTCACTCTACTCCACTTATTCAACAAGCAATCAAACTAATCATGATAATTCTATGTATCCATCCTGCCTCAAAGCCTTGAGCTCAGCCATTAGATCCACAAATGGAAGGTCATCAAATCTAACTTAGATATCCGTAGTATACTCCTCCCATAATTGTAATACCCCAAAGAAATACTTAAATGATTTGATAGTACTACCTATACCAATAAGGTGCATCCTCCTTTTTGGTAGCCCATCACTTTAGAACTCCGCAGTTAAGCGTGCTTAAAGCGGAGTGATGTTGGGATGGGTGACCTCCTGGGAAGTTTCTCAGGACGTACGCGAGTGAGGCCAAAGCGCACTGAAAGGACTAGTGTTGGTCTGTGGGGCGAGTTGCCAGCCTGACGAGCAGTTCTTAGTGACGACCCGGTAGCAAGGATTTGGCTGGTGCATTACAGTATGGTATCAGAGAAAACCCTGCGACCGCGTGCTAGACCTGTGGACAAAAGGTCCAGGTCAGCCGCCTAACGGGGGAAGGTTCTGGGACTGTGTGTCGTGCTTGAAATCACAACGAGGACGTTGCGTTCTTTAAGTGGGGGTGTATGTAATACCCCAAGAAAATGCTTAAATGGTTTGATATTACTACCTATACCAACAAGGTAAGCTTTCTTTTCGGTAGCCTATCACTTTAGAACTCCGCAGTTAAGCGTGCTTAACGCGGAGTAATGCTGGGATGGGTGACCTCCTAGGAAGTTTCTCAGGGCGTGCGCGAGTGAGGCCAAAACACACTGAAAGGACTAGTGTTGGTTTGTGGGGTCAGTTGTCAGCCTGGCGAGCGATTCTTGGTGACGACCCGATAGCAAGGATTTGACCGGGGCGTTACAGTATCGTGTCAAAGCAAACCCTACGACCGCGTGCTGGACGTGTGGACAAGAGGTCCAAGTCAGCCGCCTAGCGGAGGAAGGTTCTTAGGCTGTGTATCGTGATTGAAGTCGCAACGAGGACGTTGCGTTCTTTAAGTGGAGATGTATGTACTACCCCAAAGAAATGCTTAAATGGTTTGATAGTACTACCTATACCAACAAGGTGCACCTTTCTTTTCGGTAACCCATCACTTTAAAACTTCGTCGGAGTAATGCTGGGATGGGTGACCTCCTGAGAAGTTTCTCAGGACGTACGCGAGTGAGGCCAAAGCGCACTGAAAGGACTAGCATTGGTTTGTGGGGCCAGTTGTCAGCCTGACGAGCGGTTCTTGGTGACGACTCGGCAGTAAGGATTTGGCCGGGACGTTACAATAATGGCCAATCAAAATTCCCCCTAATCCTCTGTAAGACTGACACCACAACAAAGCCGTCCTCTCAAGGTTGATCGATGTGATCCTAACCTTATCATGCGGATTTGTAACATACACTGCAAGAATTACAAGCAACGATACAACCAACCCTTTACATCTCCACCATAAAATCATTGGAAATCAACCTTGACCATTCGAGCAAGGCCAGGTAGTTGACTATGCGTATTATCAAGGTGTTTAGGGTTACTTGCCATAGGAGCCAACGTAGCTACTCTCTAAGCCCCTTGTTGAACCTATGCCAGGAGTTGTTGCTGTTGAAAAGTCATCGCCGCGAAATCTTGCCTCAATGTTGCGATGTCACCCTTCGTTACAGCTCATCAATGATGGCTCGGACGTCACCAATCCTTGTATTCATGTCCACCTCCATCGCACAAAAAAACTCCGTTAATCTTGTGTCGTCACTCATGGATGAGATGGCTCTGTTGAGACCATGGAGTTGGTTGTGTAGTTTCCTATTTGATTGGATGAGTCAATACACCTTATTATTGTTTGAGATTATTTGTTCAGATATTCTGTTGTTTTTTTATGGCTATCTGATAGTCCAGAAAGTGTTTAGTAAATCATGAGACTAACAGGAGAAGACTTCAAAGGAAATGCATGAGAAGTCAGGTTTCACGAGAAATATTTACACAAATGAACGCAATCGTTAACAAGTAATATAATAGTGAATAGAGTATCGTCCTACATAGACTATGATTACAAATAGAACTAGTATTCTACTTAAATTGAATGAGATAAAACGATGATTGATAAATTTTGGGGTAAACTAAATTAGAATGATGAATTAAATTGCTAATAACTAAGAATGATGGGATTCAATAATATTAAAGGTATAGGATGTTTGATTTCACCATATTTGCATCAAATTTAATTCTTTACATGTTGTTAGTGTAACGCCCCCGACTTTCCGTGTCGGAAGACACGTGAGCGTTATGCCGTCACGGACCCGGTCCGTGACAAGGCTAAATAAATCGAATGGGTTTTAGGGGTATAGAAGTTAAGGAAACTATAAACAGTAGTCAAATTCATAGCTTACAGTCCCGAATACCTGTTTGAATTACATCATTGGAGCAGAAGCAATGCAGATCGATTATTACATTAAACACAATAGACATTTGATCTGCTATAATATCCGAAGTACGTGCGATCATCTATATGCATGCAAGCTCGCACTAAGAGCCTTCAGGTGCTGTTGGGGGCATACCTGCATTTGAAAAATATAACTGTGAGCTAATGAAGCTCAGCAACCTCAGGTGTATGAATCTCAATTACAGAGAACTTTCGCTAATGGTTATGACGACCGTAGAAAGTCCCTAAAATATTTTTATATAATATAGAAAAATATGGGCGCCATATCAACCAGCATCGTTTTACATTGCTTAATATGGCTTCGTATTGCTTTTAAGAGTCATTCCTTTCTTTTGAATTTAATTAAGGTTCATGACTCGACTCAGAAGCGACAACTCCAGGAATATGACCGACTCGGAGTACAGAGATAAGATGTTAATCGTCAGCCGAGTTACCCAATAGATTTGATATATTAGCATCTGCCTTGTGCGTCGCCTTGCATCTTTTGTACGCATTCAATGTGGTATCGTTTGTTAGCATTGAGATAATTTGAGCCTCCCTACAGAGAGCAACCTGTGGCCCCGCCACAACGGCTTAAAAGCTGCTGCATGCATGCAAAGAGGATGGGGGATGTCCATCGCTCCCTAGCTACTTCTCACCCGTGACGATGACTTAGAGGATAATACAGGAGTGCAATGACTCAAACTCAAGCCACCAAGGCTATTTAAAGAAACAGATGATCGTAATGGATCAAAGAATGGACACCATGTTCGACCTTCTCAATAATTTTAGGAAAACGACCAACGACCCAACAGATCCATAAGGGATGTCAATGCCGTCCTTATCAGTTCAAGGAGACGACATTTCTTATTCGTTTGCTTTTCATTAGTTCACATGGATAGTGTAACTATGCTCCACATCCCTAGTTTCCTTTTTATTAATTATCTGGCGGTCGTTTTCATTTATTTTCAGTGAGGATATATACATTATAAGGGTGCATTCTATTCCATTTCAACCTCAAATACCCCACCATATATCAAACGTGAAGGTATATGCACGTTTTACGTATTATTTCCATACATATGGGTTATATATCTCAAATACGTGCTTAGGTTTAAGATTCGATGCATGAATTCACTGTTTTCATGGCCAGAAGTCCGTCGCGGGCGCGACCTTCGTCGTGTGGCGCTGACTCTTCCCTCGGCCTGCTGCTGCCCTTCGTCGTGTGACGTCGATGATGATCGTGAAGATGGTGACGGTGAAGAGGTGATGATTAGATAATGAAGAAGATGATGATGATGGTCGCGTTGGATGATGTTAAAGACGATGGCGGCGTTGGCGGCTGTGGGACTTGGCTGGTGGCAGTGATGAGAGTGATGGTGGTTGAAGTGGGAGTGAGTGCGGGAAGAAGTGGAGAAGCAGGTGGGAAATGGTGGAGGGAAAAATGAGTGCGTGGGGAAATACTCCGTTCCATCCCACGATACATCTCGTTCAATCCAGTATTCACCATAATTTCGTAATATTAATCCATGAAAAATCTATTTTCGTCGATGGATTTATCCCATATACGAAAATATGATCTTCCGAGTCATAATTTATTATTTATGGGATTAAATCAATGGCCGTATCGTGCAACGCTTATAACGTTATATCGTTATAACGTTATTCGTTCGTAATTCTCATCGTCGTAACGATCATTTAATTATCTTATATATTCCATCGTCATATTTGATTTAATAATCAAATATTTTCTTAGATTTAACTATATAACGTTTAAATATATTCGTTTCTAAATTACCAAAATTCTCGGATATTACAGTTAGACTGAATTAATTATAAAGTTGATAGTCGAGACTCCCAAAATTATCCCTATGTGCATTGAACAATTAAGAAATCATTACGATTGATGGACTCTCATATAACGACTATACAAGTCACGCAAACAACATCTCTGTCATGCATTCAACTTACAACATTCAATTGCACGGTATAAACCCTAATCTTTTTTTCGAAATAATTAGAATCTACGAATCATTCAAAAGGCTAATCAATTGAAAGCATTAAGAACAGAATTGAATACTCAACCATTAAAATAAGCCAAATGTCTAACATCAACAATAAAGATTGAATCTGGTACAAATCCGACCGACTACACCGTAGTCCTAAAAAATGAAATTAATTCATGGTCGAATTAAGAAACACAACAAGAAATAGAGAAAACATGAAGATAGATGATAAAGTAGAACTCCGTGAAGAATCCGACGAGAGATCGAATTTTCCCGACGAAGCTTCCATGCGATCTCCTTCTTTTTTCTCTCGTGCATGTGTTATGTTTTTGATGTTGTGTATCCCCTTTTGTTACAGATTATCCCCTTTTTAATCTCCCAACAATAAAGATATTTAGAATATTTAATTGAAAAAATAATTCTGACTCTTCAAAATTGTGAAATTTAAATCAAAACTAAGGTCTCAAAATGACCAAATCATTGTTTCAACTCTCAGTGAAAAATCTTCAAATTTGTTGTCAATCAGAACCGCGGTTTCACTTCATGAGACCATGATTTCAAAACTCTTTTGCGCTTTTTTTTTGGGTTTCTTGATTCAATCTTCAATTTTATTCAACGACCTAACAAAACAATATAAAGCAAACATAAATAGATCGAAACGTATAAAAAATTAACAAAAATTAAGATCAAAATATACTCATATCATGGCATAAATACCACTCAACATCACGTGTGACATGAAATAGCTTCAGAGATATCAGAGTTCGAATCAGAATCCTAGTATATATTAGACTGAAAACAACTGCAATTTGATATGGTTCTAAATATGACGAGAACCATACTTAATCGTTGACTACGATTGATCTTATCAAGTTTGTTATTGTATTTTATCGTGACATAATTTGATTTAACGATCAAATTTGCTAAAATTCTGATCCATCCTATTCAAACCCTCCCCCCCCCCCCCCCCCAAAAAAAAAGGTTGTTCTTGACTTGAACTTTCATACTTACAAGCTCGAAAACCAAAATGATAGGGTCGAAACTAGATTTCTTACTCGAAAAGAAGTGAATTAGGGAAGAAGTTGAGAGAATGTAGAGAGAAGTGAGGGGGAAGAGATTTTAGAGAGAGAAAATAAAAAATAAAATCTGTACCAACCGATCAATCTCCAACGAATAGTTATATAAGTATTTGTACAACCTTAGGTTCACTTGCCAGCTCATTTAAACAACCACATGAGCCACTCACGTGACTTTATTACACCACCAACAACAACAAAATAAGGAATCAAGCAACACCACACCAGAAAAAATAACAAAACAACATCAATATAAAAGAGAATAAAAGAGATATACCCATATAATATCATCAAATGTAGGATGTGAAAAGAGAATCCTTATAAGATACGGTGATGTGCGCAACCTTATTCCTAATTATATATAGAAAGACTGTTTCTTAATGACCTCATGTATCATATCTCTAATCTTAAGGTTTGGAAGAAAACGATTTACTATTGAACAAAACATCAATACGAATGAGAAAATTAAGTCATATCACTATTCCACCAACAATACCATATGATGGAGCGTGATGAATTTTACAGATTTAATGGTTGGTTATAGATGGTTATGAGTTTGTTTTGAGTTTGTATATCTTGTGTTTGAGGTTATAGATTGTGCAAGGCCTTTTAACATGTGGCTGCAAGCCTGCATGGTTTTAGGTGTGTACAACTGGATTCGCTTAAAAACCTGCAATCCTATTTGTTTTTTCCTCCCACAGAAATTGCAGGTTTGCAACTGAAAGCCGTGGCAAATTTGCGACTGAATAACAATATTATGTGCTCAAGTGGAAGTGGGAAAATAACAGGACGCACCAGTCGAACAGACACTTTAACACCAGTCTAGACCGAGTCGCAATTGGTATGGATTCTGATTGGTCGATCAGTCGTTCTCAAGGAAATCACACCTCATGTAGCAAGAGAGGAGCCTGAACCCAGAACAAGTATGTCAGACAACAAGATATATTGTTCAAGTTGACAAAGGCTTGGAGATCTCGGACAATCAATACTGTCGACGCAAAGAGAGTGCATGTAAGTGACAGACTATGACCCGATCGATTCCAGCTTTCCGTGGTCCTCGAGTTCGACAAGATTCAATCGAGTACGAACGAGTTTGTGGTTTGCATCAACGTCTTTCCATGACAATGCATGCACATACACTAAACACTATCGCGAAAATGATGCCTTTTATTGTGCCCAGCGTGCACCATTTATAAGCTTCGGGTCCATTTCTGGTGCCCAGCATAACCTCTAGCCGGCCACCAATGCATCCATCAAACGCGGACGTGATGCAACTCCGTGCTCCATGCGAAAAAAGGTTAGCAGTATGCATCTTGAAGAAATGCTCAATTAGTACAAGATTGCGATTCATGAAAATGATACAACAGAAGACGCTTGACCCCGGGCAGCAGAAAAATCTGTTTTTTGAATAGAAATACAGCGGGTTACTGCTCTTTACATGTATAACTTGCCTGGATAACCAAAAACGAGATAAACTGGCCTTCTTACAAGGTGAAGCACCACGATGCGCACACTAACTAAGGGTCTCTATTACGATAGAACAGACGAAACAGATTGATGAATAACAGGAACCCTGAATGAAACAATGACTTACGTGATGTCGCTGGGTGGACTGATCTAGTGTATGCATGAGACCATAAAACAAACCAAGATTTTGAAGACAACGGGGCCATGGAAAGTATTCAACATCATCAAAGCAGCTAGCAAAGGCTACTTATTAGTGGCGAAGTGTCGTCACGGCCACCACAAGGAAACAGACTCCGTGTAGTAAGGATAATGCGGCTACTTTCAGGACATCATAGATTTAATACTGTGACATTCATATAACAACAAGACGGGTTCACTTCTTTTTTTTTTTTTTCGTTCAAGTTGATGTCGACCCTCTACCTACGTAGTAGGAATTGAACATACATGAAGAAAATATGATGAAAAAACAACCAAACCTGCCTAAAAAGGGGCTTCAATAGCCACTCTTTCAACTACGCACATTACTAGCATCCGAGCACTTCTTTACATTTCATCATTAAAACAAGAAGCTACGCCTCCTACACATGTGAAACGAATAATTGAATCAATAATCACAAGGCTTTATCAATTAATCTATACCTACTTTCTACACTTCACTAATTAGCGAAGGTCCGAGCTTTGCGACCCGCAAAGAAAGAAAAACGGGCAAAAGGTGACAGGAAAGAATCAGCATCCGGTAGAGATGATCGGATACCATAACCACATCTATGAGCCGACAAAGCTCAGGAAAAAGAGAGCCTAGTAGTATCGACGCCTATGCCGAGGCTCATAATTCAAGCTACTCAAGGGACATAGAATTGACACAACCAATAAGCCGGGACAAACCTAATATGCACCAAACTAATCAGGCAATTAATAACGAACACTTTCGGGAAAAGCGGCAGGTCTCGGAGCTTTCATACATAATACAACAGACAACGGGCTTTCACACGAGAGAAAGTGGCAACATACACAAACCTTACATCCATCAGTATTCATAAACTATGGAAGATTATAAGTTCCACATAATTGTCTTCAAACGAAAACATTTCAAGACCAGAGTCTTCTAGTCATGCATGGGCTATTCACAAGCATACATCTGAAATGAGCCAAACAAACAGATGCACTGATAAAGATGAACTTTACCCATCACATTGCTGACACAAAAGCC
This sequence comes from Drosera spatulata, assembly GCA_035668315.1. Classification (NCBI taxonomy): domain Eukaryota; kingdom Viridiplantae; phylum Streptophyta; class Magnoliopsida; order Caryophyllales; family Droseraceae; genus Drosera; species Drosera spatulata. The sequence continues at coordinate 8,522 of JAOVYX010015276.1, forward strand.
GGAAAAGAAAAGGAGTCACGCGGACAAGCTGATTGGGAACGATGAGTTGAGTCCCTGCTTCAGGAGCATTGGACCTTCAGCTTTGAGCCTCCATAGGATCAGAACTGTAATTTCCGTCCACAGACATGCAACCTTTATCTTTTTACCCTTCGATCCCTTCTCAAGATCTGTACACACCCGAGCTTTCCCTAAGAGAAGAGTCATTCCAATCCTGTACCCCAAAGGCAAAAAAAAAAAAAAAAAAAAAAAAAAAAAAACCTATTAAGAAAATTAAGGTTGGAAAAACTAGACTAGGTAATGGAAACAACAGTGCACGAGAATTTACATTTGAATCAAATGGACAAATTCAGATGCCATGTGAAGAGAGTAAGCAATTGAGCAAACTTGCAATGCACAAGTATGGAAATCTTAACAATGTAAGGTCTAAAACATAGACAGTGGATGCCCTTGTCCCTATGAGGAAAACAACTGTGAACTGTGGAACCACATATGAAGTTCAAACAAGCAACTACAAATTCAGTAATCCGATTCAACCCAAAACAAAGGGCTACAAGCAAGTACCAAATTCGCTTCTGCTATAACTTTCTGCGGCTAAATCACTATCGTGAATCCAGCTCTACTCCTCAGCATGCATCGCGTCATAATGAATCTAGATGTGCTTAGTATGACACTAGAGATTTGAATAAATTCTCAACCAGGTATTGTTATACAAGCTACTACAACGTAACAAATTGTACCAACACATTGAGGAAAGAACAGGAAAATGTATACAAGACATACTAAAAAGATATTCATACTATGCCTAACCCATTCGACCACAAACCATAAACACCACAGCAAAGGCACACTAACAGTGCGAACAACGAGCAACTACTCATCACGATAACCAACATTATCAGTCAAGTAAACAAGTAATCATGAGCAAACGTGGAACCCCTTCTACCTGAGCAACACAACTCTCAAAAGGAATTCATTTCGAGGGAATAGGTCCGACCCTTGACCAGCATCCTGGCAGCCGTTCCATACGGCTCCTCAAACGAACCCTTAATCCACTCCAAGTCCGAAGCCTCCCTCTTCGCAGCCACACCAGACTGCTCACTCGGCCTGATCGCCACAAGCGTCGCCCCCTTCAACACAACACCCCCAGGCAGCTCCAACTGGGGCGCATACCACAACCTAAGGTTCAACGCCGGGACCTGAGTCCGCTTTGACGCAGAAGAAGCCGATAACGGCTTCACCCTCAGTTCATCGAGCTGATCCCTATTCATACACAACACTCCCTGCCCATCCGCATCCGTCAACTCCACCTTATCCAAATTCCCATGCTCCGCGATTATCGGCTGCAGCAGGTAATGCCTCCCGGCCGCAGCAATCAACGAACTGATCGTCCACACGACCCTCAATTTCAACCCCCCGTTCGTGTAAAATGACTCCGGAATACTCCCATTGTTGTTCTCATCTCCTGCAACAACAGCATCATTCGACGCCACTGCCTCGCCAGATTCCTGCACTACCGAGGAGTTCATTTCATCCCATTCCTCCCCTCGAGTCACAGATGAGGCACCGAGGATCACACAGCTATCGAGAGTAGACCCGAAATCAGCCCTCCACCTCAACAAAACCCCATCATCAACCCCGAGCTCCCCATTCGGTAACTCGATCCTCAAAACCCTAATCTCATTAAAGCTCCTCAGCACCTGAACAGGCGAATGATGCGTCACGACCCCTCCCTCATCCTCCTCGTCCCTTCCTCCGATCCCCACCGCCGATCCCCTCACCCTCTTGGCTCCTCCTCCTCCTCCTGCCGCAGTGGCTCCCGCGATCCGCTTGAAGAAGCTGCAGAAAAGTGATCGGAAGAGCGACACGAAGGGAGATCGGGACTTGTTGATGCCGCCGGTATCGGAGGAGGAGTTGTTGGTGTCGTCGTCGTCGGAGATGACGCAGTCGACGAGGACGACGACGTTGTCGACTTGCGGGATCAGGGAGTGGAATCGGCGGGATACGACGGAGCAGCGGCCGAGGGACTTGACGTCTCCGATCTTGTTGAAGATCACCAGCAGCAGCGAGTCCGGGATCCGATCGAATTGATCGAGTTGAGGGAGCTGATCGTCGATGGAGGCGATTTCGGTGGTGAATTGGGGCTCGGGGTGGATGCGGGTGGAGAGATCTGAGAGGAAGGTGGACATGATTTTGGGGAAATTGAAATTGGAAGAACCCTAATTGGATTGATTTGGGGGAAATTGGAAAACCCTAATTGGATCTGAGGGATAAGAGAGGAATGGAAGGGAAGTTGTGTTGTGGGGAGGAAAATGGATCCACGGGAGGAAATGGGAAAAGAAGGGGAGGGGAAAGATGGAGAGGCGTGAGTAGCGTGGGGAAAGGAAAGGAGAGGGCGAGGGAGAGGCTGAGGAGGGGAAGATATTATCGTGCATTTGTGGCGTTTATGAGTGTGATCCATTGGTCCAATTGATGCATGGTTGTCAAACTTGTTAACGTAGTTGTTTTTTATGTGTTTGGTTCGTTCCGTAGCTGAACTGGTTGAAGTTGGGTGTAACTTTTTCCGATCCATGAAAAATACGGATATGGAGGAATTATCGAGGTAAATATTCAGGATGAAATGATCAATATTTTATCTTTGAAAGATGATCCACAGTCAACGTTGCGTAAGGTTAGTCAGCCAACAAAAATCAGCCGTGCATTTGAAAAATGAACGATTGGATTAAAATCAAACTCATCCCTATCCGATAAAAAGAAACACGGATACCGTGATACTTTATCCCGGATATACCAAAAAAATCAACTGCCTTTTCGGATTCTTTTTCTCAGATGGACTGGTCCTTTCAGAAAAAAGAATCCCGAATATACTAATAAAGCCAATGATCTTTCGGGGTTCTTTTTCCTGGATGGATTAGTCCTTTTGAAAAAAAGAACCTCAAATGTAACGAAAATTCTTTGAATCTTGGTCGTGTATCTCATAAATGAACGGTTAAGTAATGTTGGCTGTATAATCCTTTCTACCTAACACATGCCATGGATCATCAACCTTTTTATCTTTAGTTCAACCAAAATTAAGCTTGCTACGACAACTATTTATGGGACGGATGAGTATAATACTTTGCTAGTCTTCTTAATGGTCGATACTTTGCTAGTCTCCTTCGCTTAGAGTTTTTGGTACACACTACACCTCATTTATAAGTAATCTACTATGCTTGTCTTTGCTCCATCACATAGAATCCTTATTTGTGAAAAGCTTATTTGTCAATTAGTTCAACGATAAAAAGAAATTAATGCAGCATTAACCGATTAGCAACTGCGAGAGTGTTTGTTGAGGTTATGTGATAAATTGATTACTCATATTGATATTTGTGTAGAAAAGACAACAACTTATATATAAGAACAACCCGTCATCTACTAGCTTAGATTTTTGGATTAAAGTTGGGCCCAATTCACACATTGTAACGTCCCAAGTTCCGCTGATAGGACAAGTGATGTTATGTCGTCACGAACCTGGTTCATGACAAGGCTAACCAAACCAAACAGGTTTAGAGACATCAAGAGTCAAGAAAAATGCTTGTGATGTTTCACTTCAACCTGTTCAACTATTACAAATCATTTTACATCAGTAGTACAGAAACTATTTAATTACATAGTTTGATGACATGATTAGTACATGACATTTATTACATATCCAAAATGATTACAGGTTTCATCACAATATCTCCCAAAATGCATAAGGCGACTAACGTCCTCACTGATCGTCTAGTAACCCACCTGCAAACGGAATACATAACCCGTGAGTATGAAACTAAGTAACCTAGAGTATATGCCTCATATTTGCAGGGTACTCCCCCGACTATAGGGAATCGATGAGTAACAGTAAAGCATTTATACTTTTTAGAAAAATAGATATGCCATACGGCGTGTGAGTATTTGTATGATTTCATGTTTCTTATGTTTCATTTTTGTTAGCATATACCCATGACTCGAGAGTTTTCAACATACAGACTTTGAATACAAGACTCGTCAATCGTCGGTCGGGTTACAAGAATCCGTCGATCCAGTATGTACTTGGATCGATTATACGCCGTTTTACACTTTAGTGGATAAAGTACGCTTTCAATGGACTCTATTTACCTCTTTTTGGAATAGATTTAGGCCTCCTTACAGAGAGTAGTCGGTGACCCCGTCACGTCTGGCGTTGAAGCCGCAGCATGCATGCTAAGAGAATGGGGGCTGTCCAATGCTCCCTAATTAGTTTCAATTCACCCGTGACGATGACTCAAGAAATTTGACTAGAGTTCAGTCTCGATGACTTTTACTTGACATTCGATAAAGATTTTCAAAAAAGGACATCATATTCGACATTCTTTGCAATAGCTTCAGCAGATGAAATCACGACAGTATGGGATACAGCATCCAACACATTTTCAGAGGAGTATGACACATGACTTGACAGTTCATGAACCATGTACAGTGTTCAGCCTTTATATTTGATTAGGTGTTCATCGTTGGTTTACATTTTATTAATTCGTGTGTTCCGTAGTGTAAATCCCAAACTCGTTTTAATGCTTTGTTAGGCATGCGTTATGATGATTTCATTCAGCATTGTTCATGCATTGTAAGATCACCTTGTATCTGTATATCTGAGCATATCGTTTATTTATAACACGTAATAGTGTATGATTTGATTGGTTATTATCTTAGTAGTTTATTTTGCACCTGTCACGGCACGGTTAGAGATGTCGTATAGTCATACATGTATATTTAATATCCATTTTCTATACGCAAGGTTCATGTATCACATATACGCGTTTAGCTTAACCCTTCACGACGAATGCGCGCTACGTTCACCAAGGACGGGGGTCCAAGGGGGTAGCACCCCCTGACGGGAATGCGTAATTGGGAAAATGCCGTAAGTTACCAAAGCCAACTTCCAAAGCGTCCTCGTTAGAAAAAAAAATAAATATGATGTTTGATGCACCGGGGAGTTCTGTCTTCAGGACAGAGCCCCGTCGCGGACGCGACCTGGACCAGTCGCGGACGTGACTGTTCAAACTTAGAAAATGGAATGTGTTGCGACTGCGACCCAGATCAGTCGCAGGCGTGATGGGCCGGAAATGCCTATAACACAGAGGTTTCGCACCAAACGCTCGCGAGCTCTCCTTTCGTCTCCTCGAACGCATAAAACACGTCTTTCATTGTCAGGATACAGCACAAACCAAGTCACAGACACGCAGAAAATAGAGTTGAGTTCATGAATGAAATAGTTGTCTCGTATCGGGTTAGGTTACCTCTGTCGTATTTATTTTCTCTTGACGTGAACTTCGTCCTTTTGTTCGTCATCGTTCTGCTGCTATCATTCTGTGCTCTTGTTCCTCGCAGCTTGTTGTCTTAGTTCGTTCGTGATGTTGATGTGAGCTTGGAACGTGGCTGTTTGGCTGTGATGTTTGGTTTCTATGTTTTTGTGCTGATGGAGGGAGGGAACAAGGACATAGAAGAGGGGAATGAAGACGGCAGTGGAGGTGTTGGAGAGGGGATGATTGAAATCTGGTGAGGTGATGGTAGCAGAATTCGTGGGTGAAGCGGCGAGCGTGTCGGGGAGATTTTCGACGTACGTGAATCGTGCACAGAGAAAGGGAATTTGGTGGGAGGGAGTTTGAATATTTTAAATTCGCTCCCTTATTTAATTGTTATCAATCTATTTTTATCCATATTTCGTTTTATTATTTTATCAAAAAATATGCTTACAAATAGTCAAAATTATTTCTAACCTGGTGACATTTGTTTCATTGTAATTTTGAAAGTTTTCGAGACTGTATTTTTTTAACCCAAATACGTGTATTAGAACGTTATAACGTCGTACGTACGTTATATTTAATACGTATGTTTGTTAAACAAATACGTTACACAGTTATAGCGTTATGTTTAACGTTACGTATTCGTTATATTATTCGTACTTTTAAATAGCGTTATATTTTGTAATATATTTAGCATCAAAATTTCAGGAGTTGGTTACCGTTTGTGTAGAAAAGAGAGCATGTGATATATATGAACAACTCGTAACCTACTAGTCTGCCCTACTGTAACGTCCCGGCCAAATCCTCGCAACCGGATCGTCACCCAGAACCGCTCGTCAGGCTGACAACTGGCCCCACAAACCAACACTAGTTCTTTCAGTGCGCTTTGGCCTCACTTGCGCACACCCCGAGAAACTTCCCAGGAAGTCACCCATCCCAACATTACTCCACGTTAAGCACACTTAACTGCGGAGTTGTAAAGTGATGGGTTATCAAAAAGGAAGGTGCACCTTATTGGTATAGGTAGTACTATCAAACCATTTAAGTATTTCCTTGGGGTATTACATACACCTCCACTTAAAGAACGCACGTCCTCGTTGCGACTTCAAACACGACACACAGCCCCAGAACCTTCCGCCGCTAGGCGGCTGACCCGGACCTCTTATCCACAAAGTCCAGCATGCGGTCGCAGGGTTGCTCTGATACCATAGTGTAACGTCCTGGCCAAATCCTTGCTACCGGGTCGTCACCAAGAACCGCTCATCAGGCTGACAACTGATCTTACAGACCAACACTAGTCCTTTCAGTGCGCTTTGGTTTCACTCGCGCATAACCTGAGAAACTTCCCAGGAGGTTACCCATCCCAACATTACTCCACGTTAAGCACGCTTAACTGCGTAGTTCTAAAGTGATGGGATACCGAAAAGGAAGGTGCACCTTGTTGGTATAGGTAGTACTATCAAATCATTTAAGTATTTTCTTGGGGTATTACACTAGCACAAGTCGATATTTGTCGAGATTTTTGTATTTTGACAAATCGAATATACTCCCTTCATTCCATAATCTATTTGTGACGATTTAAAAATCTTGCAACACTTTTATTTTTGACAAATATTTAATCTAATAAATACCAAAACAATCATCATAGATTACAGTACACCCACTATTTCCTCTCACAACTCCTACTACCACTAAAAAAATATTTTTCATCCGATCCCATAAAAATTCAATGCACATATAAAAAGTCGATTCAGATCAAAGTGTTACAAGAATTTCGGGACGGAAGGAGTACTTTTTCACATAAAAAAACCAAAACAATCACTATTTGTTATAGCACATCCATTATTTTCTCTCACAACTGTTATAATAAACCCCACTATCATAAAAAAATATTCTTTTTTTTATTATTAAATTTCATACGAATTCAACACAAACATAAATTCGCACGTCGGTACAAACCGTTGTCTATGCTCCCTCCGTTCCATAAAAAATATAACGTTGCATCATCACTGTACTATTGAACATGTATTTAAGAAATTCGTTATTCATCTTAATGACATAAGAAAATTGCGTCACTGATTCAGATTGAAATGCATTAATTAAACTGTCATTAGTGTTTCACGATAATTTTGTATAAAACAAAATTTGATCGTCTCATAAATATTTCGTAACATAAATAATTTTATTATTTTCATATGTATATGTTGTGTTTGTTACGGGACGGAGATAATATTATGAAACGGTAAGTTGGACTAAAGCCTAGATTGATTATTACCCGATACGAACCAGGCATCTCATAAAAAACTCTCAAATCTTCTCGAAATTACTTCGGTGAATTGAGCTCGTGGCCTGGACAATCTGATGGACCGACAAGCTTAACTACATTGTGATCACATTGTACTTTTAAACTACAAATTGATTACTTAAGACCAGTTGATTTTTTTAAAAATTATCAATAGGTTATTTTTTAAATTTATTTGTCAAGAAATCACTTCTAATTTATTAATTATCCTTTGATCTTGGTTTAATTTTAAAAATGATTTGTTATCTTTTTTTTATAAAATTAAAATATTTTATTTTTGATAAATCACTAATTAATAAATAAAATAATAAAATATAATCAATTGATAAATATTTTAGATTTTAATAACAAATAGATTATTTTTTTTGATTTTTCGATAGATAATGTGTTTTTACAGAGGATATTTCACTAGATAATATTGAAACCCAACAAACTTGTCGAACCAAATACTACAGAAACCTTTTGATTTTATAAGCAACAGGTTTTCTATAGCTTTTCTGTACACAAGATTTTTTTTTCCCACTAGTCGCTATGGTCCCATGATTTCATTTATACAGTGACATTATTTTTATTGTACAAAGTTTATAACCACTGCTTCTTGGTCAATGATGATGACAACGCATGGGAAGACTTTGAATACATACCAAACATGATTGAGGGGTAGTTGTGCTGGAACCGCTCATTTCATCTAACAATTTAAGTCCACAATTCATACCAGAAGAGGTAGATCAATGTCACGGGATAGATTCTCATTATCCGTATGACATTTAAATTATTCATTTTTTCGTTTGAGTTTAATTTTATTTGTCATCTAAAGAAGATGTTTGAGAACACAAGAGAATTTGAATTTGAAAACAAATTTATATTGAGAACACTTGAACACTCACAAAACTTTGAGAGTTTACAAGAATGGGATATGGGATGTCTTGGTATGGTTTCACAAATGAGCCTTGCATCCCTTTATATACACTTTCATAGAAGGATCTGCACTTTGTGGTCTAAACTCTTCCATACTCTTCTCCTCCTAAGTATTTACAAGAATCTTTTAGACTCTTTTCCTTAAATAATACACTTAAATATTTCCTTAAATAATACGTTCTAATTAGAGAACTCTAGAGTTGTCTAGAGAAAAGTAGAGAAATGTAGGATCTTCTATCCAACTCTAAAAAAATATGAAATTATGTAGAGAAATGTGAAGAAATATAAACAATTTCTAAAAAAAATCTTTTAAATTAACTCGTTCGTGACATCAAGTTTATTTGCCATAACTAGCCGAAAATCTTGAAAATATTGCATTATTGCATCCCTTCAAAGTCTATGCACGGGATTTTCTTCAACGTGTATAATTACTTTTAGGAGATACTTTTTTCATATGACCATAAAGTAACGGTAGTCGCTGCAATCATTTGCTTGTAACGGAATCTCATTGGATATGAAGAAACCACACTAATCAGTAAGAAACATGATAGACAAGATAAAACTCCATCCAATATAAACCGTAATATTGTATATTGAGAAATCCCCATGATCATGTTTTTGTCGATGGATTTTCTCCACATTAAGTGAGATTAGTTACAGCCTCCAGCCCTTTCTTGATATGTCTTGCTTGGTCCATTGTACGAAGTACAGCCAAGTTGGTTTAATGCAAAGCAGCAAAGGAAAGCATATAATCTACCTCAAACCATGCTTGCATATTCTCCACACCACAAACCAGTTACCTGATATCTGTCTGGGAACAAGTCTAATGCATCCAGTCATTTTTATAATATATTGCTAGAATTTGTTGATGAATATTATTCAAAGACTAAAATTTAGCAATTCTTTTTCGATGATTTTATGCTAAATTTTAACAAATCTAATGCTTTTTTCTTTTGGGATATTAATTTATTGGAATGTTGTATCAAATTCATCCTTTTTGATGATGATGTGATATAAATGTCAAACGTATTTTCGTTACATATTTGACTATGCAAATCACTAAAGACAAAATATAACAACAAAAAATGTATGCATTGGAGTGCATAATGGATGAGCAATAACCATATTATGAGTTTGGCTACCCAAATGTCTATCTCATAAGACTTGATGAATAGCCATTTTAACAATGCTATTGTTATATTTTAAAAATGAATAGTGTTAAAATATTACTTTTTTCGTCTCATGTTATAGATCACATTTTTATATTCGGATCATTTTAAAATATTGATGGCATATCATATTTACTAACCTTTACACACAAAAAATATCAAAACAAATCATCATCTGTTATAGTGCACCTATCACCTTCTTCCTTCTCCTATCTCATTCTTTTTCCTAAATCTCACTTGCATATCACTATCACTAAAAAAAAAAAATACTATTTTTTCATCAAATCTGATAAAAATTCAATACACACCTAATTTCACATGTCGGGTCAAATTGTTCCCTATATTATGCGTGGGAGGGAGTATAATTTGAAAATGAATCTCCAATAGTAAAAATGCTAAATTTTGACAATGTAACTTGATGAATGGTTAGGAAATTTCCAAGTTTCATTTTTGTTATCTTTTACATATTTTTTTAATGTTTGAATCCAAGTTGAAGTGCAGCTAAAATATAGTTTTGCCAAATTTGATGTCAAATATGACAACTATAATATAGCAAAAGTCATAATTTAGTTTGAAAAAACTACACTATTGGAGCAAAAAAATTTGAGATCCTTGCAATGAGAATAACAACCCATATAGATAGTGCATTGGACTTGCTCAAGCCTAGGCCGTTATTCAATCCCATAAGAATCAAATTATAAGTCAATCTTCAGGCCCTGAGAAGCTTACTTTCAATTCTTCTTTTTCGGTCAGAAATTAGAAGCTTACCATTATGACCAAGTCAGAGTCGCAGTCTTAGTCACAAGAATATGTTTGAGCATGAGAACTCGCATGTCCGGCCTCATATTTCGTTCATGTCGACAGTAGTAACAACAACAATCCCGAACTTTCTTGTAACGCGTTGCAGTGTAGGATATTGATCTTACATAACCGTTTCATACAATTACAGTGTTACGGGATTGTACCTTATGATCACCAATCCACGAAACAAGACCAACGATACAAATCCTTTTTTCGTCAATACCAAACTCCAACTCATCAAAATCATCGATCTTTGACGAAATTCAGCAGCACACCATAATTGCAAAAAACATAAACATGGACCGACCCTTCTTCATCACCCTACAAGCAAAAAGCGAAATATACAATGCAAAGCTGAAAGTCTCCCTACACTACGCTTTCTTTCTTCTTCTTATACAAGTTGGAGTTGTAACACCTTTAATCGTGACCACTCTCCTACGCGATTAGGGGCTTCCACTTTAAGGGCTCACCTTATGCACGTAGGACATATAATGTTGTGGCCTATCCACCTAGAATGGCACCTAGTTATCATCGAGCATCATATATGGTTATAGATTTCGTCGGAGTTTGATGATAAAGTTGAATTACTGGTGGAGTGGATTGCTGATTTTTGTAAATAACATGTCTGTCGATTCATGAATTTGAGTCTTGGACCGTCACATAGGACATAGGAATTGTTAGGATTCAGGAAAAAAGCTTATCTGCTATCTGTATACAACCGGATATATTTCACTCTTCTCACAGACCTGTCTGTGGATGACTGGAGTACGTGGGGTTGTTTTTATGTGCAATTCCATCAGTACGAGATAAGATAGACAGTTAAGACAGAGTGTCAGGATAGTGCGCTTCACTTTTAAATAGACTTTCGATCATGTTATGTGCGGAATAGCAGCTAGTGTGGTATGAAAATTCGTCTTCAGCAAGGCTAGGTATTCGAGAAGCAAGCACGCGAATTAGTATAGAACACTCTAGATGGCAACAAATATACGTGCAATTTCTTGTTACACTGGATAAGCATAATGGAGTGGTTACATACTTACATTGCATAGTCGAGACTCGAGACATTTGATGCTCGAGTGGTCGAGTGGGTAGAGAGCAATATCACAATCTTTGTTAGGTATAATTCAATCCATAGATGTTTCTTCCCTGCTGCATATCTTCATGAACTAACAGGAAAAGATGGAATGCAAAAGCCAAGGAAACAAAGGCAGGTCAGGTAAGAAACATACCCTGAGGCATGGTAACTTGTTCTAAGAATTGTAACATGGGAGCGATGACAAACTGTCACACCTTCAATATCTCTGAACCTTCTTCATAAAAAGTACCTTAAGATAGGATCCAATAACGACTCTACTCGAGGTTAAAAAAAGGTAGACAACAAAAACTGCGAAGGCCTAAGCCGAACTCTGAGAGAAATCCTCCACGGTAGAAGTCTCACCTTTGCAATATTTGAGATGGCAAGGAAGTGAGGCTTCGACACAGAGTAGTCTCATACTTGCAACTCATAGAGATGACACCATAGGCACCATCAAATCTGACATAGCACGACATGACGGTATCCCGTCACTTATGCAGGAGGCACCAAATAATGAACAAGATGACCACCTTGGTTCTGATATTCACAATAGTTAAAACTATCATGCTTCTTAAGGCAATGAAGAAAAGACTCTGAAAGAGCAAGACCCCATCAATTAGTCATGACCCTTGCTTTTCAAGCAGCTCTCTTCTTCCCATAACCCCGCTCGTAAAATCTCATGTTGTTTGCATTTGCACTCCTTCTGCTGGGAGCTTCTGGCAACTCCATAACATCGCCAAATATGCTGGTCATAGGAAGCTCTACTGCTGCGAGCCTGCGAAGTAATTGCTTTTAGGCCTGTTCTGCTGACGTCCATTGATTCTAGGACCAGTCTCTACTCTTTATATCCATGACAAGCAAGAGTAGAACTTTTGAACTTACAAATGTTAACTTATTGTCAGATGAACCAATTGGAAGATGTCATGTAGAATGGGATATAATGGCTTATGAAAAGATAGCTTTCGCTTACATTTGTATGTATATAACGGATGATAGTTACTTTCTTTGGGTATGGTATTTTCGGATGACCATTCTATGGTCAAGTAAACATAAAAAGTGGATTCAATCAGCTTTGGACACTAAACCAGGCTTCATTACTAGCACGAAAAATAGAGGTTCTTTATACGAAAGCAAAGCCTTCTGGCCTGGGTTAAGATGTCTAGATTTGCACGGAAAGCCTAGAAATCCCTGCTTGTTATAAAGAATGCCTTCTATACCTCCAGCCTATGTACTGCTCGTGCTGCGATAATGCACAGATAAATAGACCCAAAGTATGACATATTGCAAAGCAAACACAGATGCTGTATACCTCTCATCACTCTGGGCATAGTGAATCACAATTCACATGTGAACCACAGAAGGAAAATGGATAGATCATACAACATAAATTTAATGTGCTATATGTTTCAGGACCATAAGAGGAAGAAAAAACCAATGGGTCATCTTGAAGTGAAAGTAATAGCCCAAACAAGCAACTGATATTCGATATCACAAGTATCCTGGAAACATACATTCTCCACAAGCTTAATCAGCATAAAAAATTCAATACTGATAAAACAAAGAAATAATGGTTTGATATGTTAAGTACGTTTTTCCTACTGATAAATTCAGTCTCGATCAATCTCTCTCCTAAATAGCACACTATCAATGGGACTACACAAATGCACAGGACATCAGAACATATTTTGAGCAGTAGCTCCCCGAGATGGATGTTCTCACTTTTTAGCGATTGTTGTAAGGGGCTGCAGCTTGGGCTCGGTTGTTTCGCTTTTGGAGAAACAGTTGCAGCGACCGTTTCATAGAGAGAGCAACACCAGGACGCATATCAGGAGGAGCAGGAGCAACTGGAAGAGAAACTAACGGAAAGACCTGAACAGGAGCACTGGTAGAAAGCAGAGGAGCAGTTGGACTTGAACTTGTTCTCCTCTCTTCAGCTCCTTTAGCTGCTAGTCCTATTATGGCCCTTGCCTGCATTGATCGCTGCATCTTATAAATCATTGACCAAGAATCTGATGCATCACTGGATTTTGATTTCGATTTCGATTTCAACATTTTTCCAAGGTTTAAGGATATTCCTGAGCAGATCCCACATCAATAAATTACTAAGAACATCACAAAAACATGTCGCATTGACCATATAAAGGATTAAAAGATACCTACACTATATTCCAAGTGAGCCTGCAGCCTAAAAGTACAAGGTTTATGTTTGTCGACAATAATATGAACTCCTACACTTTAACTAGGGAGTTTTCAAATATACTTGACTAAAGTTAAATGGTTATTTAATATTCCCTCTGTCTCACGAAAATTACAACACATACGTATTTTATATTATTCTATACGTATAAATACAAGTTTCATTTTCATATCAAATCATGTCTGATTGTCCCGGAACATGCATTAGATTGAAATACATAACTTACACAATTATTGATGTTTCACGATAAATTTACAAAAAATTACATTTGATCGTCGTTGTACGTGTGTCAAACTTTACATCGATACACGTGCAAAGCCAAAATGTTAAGCTTTTCATGGAACGGAGGGAGTATAAGGTATGCTCTTTGTTGGTTAACATTATACTAAAACTCTCGAAGTCATGCAAGAAAGCATATAAAAGCGCGCCCAATAACACCTCAGTGGATACCTAACAGACTTACCTTCAAGCAGGAAATGAAAACAAACACTGGTAAATAATGCAACAACTCAATGTTGCTTTTCACATGACAAAGTGCAAAGAATAACAGGAATGCGCGCTCCTGGTTTTTCATTTTACATTGTTCCCGAACATCATTCTGATGCAGAGAATCCTAGAGGTTGTACTCGGCTAAAATAAGAATTTATGAACTCAGCTAAAAAGAAATGTACCTGGAGCTCCGTGACATCACATACAGAAACACGTCCTTCATAGAAAATAGTCATCTGCTGCGGCCGTAGCAGGTGCTGTTGTTGTTGGAAGTTACCAAATTGTAATTGATGTTGGCTCGAAGGATCAACATTTGAAGGTCCCCTGCAGCTAGATCCAACTATATTACATTCTGGAGCACAAATGAGAAACTTATGCTGCAAAAATATCATGACAAGAACAAAACTAAACCATTAATCCAATTGCACAACAAGATATCACGCAGAAGAGGGAGAGATAAGGAACACACGTAGCAGCAAAAGAAGGCGATGAAGTTGATGAACAGAACCGCACAAGCTGATGTTCTTGATTGGAACTTCTAGATCTCATCTTCCACAGTATGTCTTCTTCGTTATATAACTCACTATCACTCTATTTATGCATAACAGATCTTCATACGTACACTAGGCGAGCCAAAGGCCGATAAAGAACGGAGCCGTCCAGGCATACAATGCACAGTATGATGCTGAGACCAGTACGTGACAACTTTTAAGGATGAACCATGCTAGTGTGGTCTCAAATCCGTTAATATAGTACAGTACTAGGTAAAAAAAAAGAAAGAACGAGAGAGGAGGTGGGTTGGGCTCAATGCAGTGGGGTTTGGTAATGATCAATGATACATACAGAACTTATTCCCCTCAATTAAAGACCAATCTTTTTTCTTTTTTTTTTTGTTTATAAAAAAAAAGAGCAATCTTTTAAACGAGGAAAAATGCAAACTTGGGCTTATTTGTTAAAGCTACAAAGAACAATACAGTTAGCTACACTACAGGTAGGACAGAGACAGGATTTGCAGGGTATGGTGTCATTGTTGGCAAGAAAAACCCTATTTGTACACTGTTTGAGAGTTTAAACATGAATTCTCAAGAAAAAGAGTGCACAAAGATGTGTCCACCGTTCGCGGTGTCAGTTGTTTTTCTTGGTTAATAGTCGTGATGTCGGTAAAATTTTGCTGTAAGTATTCTTTTCCCCCCCTTCTGCATATGAATCGCAGCCTCTGGTATGTAAGATGGATGCAGCAAGCAGAAGACATGGCCTCGCAAATAAGTCGCTCAGCTACACAATTAACAAATGTTCGGGGACTGTAATATGCTGACCTATAAGTTTAAGGAACTCCGGTTGATAATATTGCTGCTATGGCTTTGAAAAAGTACGCATTAAATATTCTCTTATACACTGTTCATGCTTGCAGAGTTTGGCAGTGTAAGAATAGAGAAGAGGGAGGTAACTAATTAAAACACGTGAAAAATAATTTATTCTTTCATCTTAATTTAATTATAATAGTTTTATTCGATATAAAATTTTATATATAAATTAAATTTATATGAAAAATTTTATGCATATATTAAATTTGTATGAAATTTGATGAAGAAAGAATATTTTTTTTTACAGATAATGAGATGTAAATGGGATTTAGAAAAAAAATGAAAAAGAAAAAGGAAGAAAATGATGAGATAATTTAATTATATTAATATAATTAATAAAAAAAATAAGTTTTAGTTATTGAATTGGGATGATAGGAGTAGTTAACAACTTGCGTAAAAGGGCCGCCACCCAATCAGCACATCACCCTTTTAAAGTTGACCAAAAAATCACATTATCAATAACCATCCAGGTAGAGAGGCACATCCATGGCCTATAGGCACTAATATCATTTCAGCAATGCCAAAAGGCACCTGGTAAAAGCCGGAAGAAGAATATATCCGATCTTAATTGAAAAATTGAGAGAATGGAGTACTTTGAAATCAAAATTTATGATCAGGACGTCGTGAAATCAATATATCAAACTCGTTCTCTAGAAAATTTTGGCTAGTAGAATACTCCATCTATTTCATAATATAAATATTTATTTATTTGGATCGTTTTAAAATATATACAATATCATGTTTAGTAATATTTTTTTTTATAAAAAACACTAAAATAAATCACCATTTGATATAACGCATCCATTATTTTCTCTCACAACTACTACAATAAACTTCATTATCATAAAAAAATATTATTTTTTTATTTAATTTTATAAAATTTAACGTATACATAAATTTATGTATCAAATTAATATATGAATGTAGTTTGGTTGCACACACCACCTCACTCTTGCTGCGTTAATCATTCTACTCGTGACTATTACAACCATGCGACCATTCATGGTTAGGCGTGCCTAGATTCTTGGCATTTAACATGTGCCTATTTCATTTTTCAAATCAATCTTTGTCTTTCAACGTTATTTAACTGTGTCAATTCTGCTTCTTGGCATCTTATCTTCCAGATATTGTGTACTTGTGCATCTGTTTCTCATGTAGTAGCTCTATTCACGGATATGAATCAGAATAAATATAATAAATTATTTTTTTATATTATTTAATATGTATTTTAAGGAGTTTTATTATTCGTATTAACGATAAAAGAAATTTATGTCATTGGTTTAGAGTTAAAATATATGACTTAAACTATCATCAGTATTTCAAGATAATTTTACGAAAAAATAATGTTTGATCGTAAGCCAAAGTTTATCTTGATAAACCTTCAAATCAAGCCTCTATGTTTATTCTAGGACGTAGAGGGAGTACCAATTAGATATGACAACTTTTCCCGGCTCAATTCTAGTCCTCACATGGCCGAGGATACACATTTCACTCGGCATCTAGGTGAACCGGCACAAAAATTTTATCAACCTAAGGAATAGCAAGCAAAACATATACGGTAAATGAAAGATGCCACCTGTCAATGCCATTATCTTCACTGACGATCATCCCGTGTTTCCTTATCAGTATCAATATTTATATAGTATATCAGTAAATTGAACCGACTCTTCTTTTTTCTAAGCTCAAAACAACTGAGACCATTCACATAAGTTCGCTTCCGGAGAGCTGGAGAAATGGCGAAGCAGTTCAGCTTTGCTTTGACACTAACTTGTTTCACGTTGCTTTCAGACTTTGAGTTCTGTTGTAATTTTCTACCTTGACTGATGATACTAACAGATTGATACTGCACAGCAAATAAGAAAAATGATTTACAAAGCCATTACCTGAAGTGCTAACCAAGGTAAATTGGAGCAAGGTGACTCGGTAACTCTCATTTCGAACCATTGGATCGTTCGACATCATCCTAATGATGGTGCTGCAAGAAATGTTGGAAGTCATAACTCATACGCCTCACGGGTTCCGTGGATGCTTGACAATGGATGCAGCATTCTGCTTCAAAATTCCAAGGGCTAAGCAAACCACAAAACAGAAAACATCACTACCACCTTATTAGATTTTTGCATCCTAGAACTGTCAAAACAAACTCTCATATCATACACATATCAAGTATGACATGCCAAAACAAGAGGAAAAAAAGGGAGCATTACTAAAGCATAGTTCAAGCGCGAAAGCTGAAGGCAATACCAAATCAATCACTCTGGTTTCAAGACCAATGGATCAAAAAGGGAGCCAGTGTCTAGAGACCATCTGGTAGCCAAATGCCTCCATATCAAGTAGTTGCTTGGAAATTTATTCATTTTATAGATTAAAATTAGAATTTTCAAGTACTCAAAGCACACTAGCCGACGAACGGAGCTTCTAGGAAGAAGAACATGGTGCATATTTTTAAACGGAAAACCGATTCAGTACACGAGAGCAGACCAAGGATGAAACAGAAAAGCAAATTCTCAAACGATGTAGCAAAACAGAAATGAAACCTTGTTTTCAAAAATAAACTACGCTTGTAAACATAAGTCTAACAGCAGATTGAGGACTCATACGAAGTATCAAATAAACAGTACTAAAAACTACTCAAAATCAGCAGAGCGTGGTACAATAACTTCCATGACAAGTTGCATCAGGCCAAATGACACATGAACCCAGCTAGATTGAAAAAAAAAAGCCGCCCAAAGAAGAACGATCAGGGCACCAACAATTACTACGTTCAGTAGATAAAGGCTCCGGATCCTGAAGCCTAAACCCTAAAGCGATCGAAGAGCAGAGGACTATGGTATATATGCTTCCATCCTCATTACAACCAAACCCACGTTCATGGTATATAGTATTCTTCCATCAAGTGCCAACAGCGGAACTCTTAACACTTGCAGACACAGAAGACATGACTAAAAGCAATGATGACCAAGCTAACAAAGACAATATCTAAGAGCCGATCATTACATGCGACGAGATCATAGAAATCTATAATCAAACCAGCAATTCCAATAGCAAGAGGAATCCTAAAATCACATCAGTAAGAAGCATTATGTTCAAAGCATCACCCATTTCCTTGATAGAGCGTCTACCCAAACCCTGAACCGTATTAATTTCCGAATCAAGGTTTGGAAGGGAGTCAAAGTGTCTAGACGCCACCCAAACCATTTCGATCAAAAGAAAGCGGAAAGAAGAATCGAAAACCGCTTCGACATTGAGGGATCCAACTTTTATAAGACTAGGTAGACTTCCGAGGTTGCAAGTGCTAAATCGTTATAGAGATGAAAACGTTTCTTAGATCATTCATGTTGCTCGTAATACAAAACCACAGGAGCGTTACTTGTATCAATCAAGTCAGGAAATGTACACATGTGTCAAACGCACCGATTAGGTCTAGCAATGGCCAAATAGAGCGAAGCGAACACAGTGCCTGAACCGGCGGGCGGCGACTTTCGTGCCGGAAGATTCCGCCGCGGGACGGCGAAAGCGCCGGCGGTTGTACGACGGAAACTGCGAAGACGGAGGCGCCGACGAAAACGGTAGGGTTTTGTGAAAGAAGCGGGATTAGAAGAGCATTCTCTCCTCTGCGCAATTCCGGTGAGAATTGTTCCTCTGCTCAATGGTTGTTGCGTTGGTTGTATATCAGTTGGCAATAACCATCAAATTTCTTATCAATGAGTGAAAAAATTTCATCGGTTGTGTACAAGCTAGGTGAATTTTCCGGTTCAGGAAAAATAATCGTATAGAAGTACGGTTCATCTCGTGATTGTCGTATTTCCCATAGATAACATGTTCATCGAGTCCATCAGAACAAAAATATTGGGATAAAAATCGTTTGAGATGCTACTAGCATCAATGTGATGCGTTTCTCATGCAGTTCTCTTCATTCCTGGCATATTGGCACTTTGGTTCTTTGTGATTCCACCAACAGCAATACTGTGACTCAGGGCTGCATCACAGAGGCTGATAGGTCAGTAGTACTTGTGCACTGATTGATGGACCTCTTCTTTATCATGTTAGGCCCAAAGCGTCGAGCTTCGATTGCTGTGTTTAAGCAGCTGCTAGGCAAGAAAGGATTGATCGGCTACGCACCAGCAGTACCTTTATGGACCTTCTTTTTTCATTCAAATGAATAAATTTGTTGACGGTGATGGAGGCGGTGCCTCAAATCAAAGCCGCCTTCGTCTCCGCGTGGACTTCCCCTTCACGCGCTTCCTTCGCCGTGTTAATTTCGTGTGCTTTGCCGCCTTGGTGTTTGGTATAAAGAGAGGATTGAGGTGGTGGAGAAAATGAGAGAGCCGGCCAATTTGGGAGAAGAAAGGGAGAGCTGGAGAAGGAAGAGGCAGGGAGGAAGAATTGGGGAAAAATAG